>PVLA01009139.1:0-66618 GCA_004027455.1 Hydrochoerus hydrochaeris
CAATTAAAAGAAACAGACTGGCAGAATGGATCAAGAAACAACATCCAACCATATGCTGTCTACAGGAAACCCATCTAACCCAAAAGGAAACTCATAGACTAGTGAAAGGATGGAAAACAGAACTTCATGCAAGAGGAACCCCCCAAAAAAGGGGGGTAGCTATTCTGTTTGCAGACAATGTGAACTTCAAACCAAGGATGATCTGAAGAGATAAAGAAGGTCACTACATACTAGTTAGGGGAAAACTGCAAGAGGAAGAGATAACAATCTTAAATATATATACATCAAATTCCAGAGCACCCAGCTATACAAAGCAAGTATTAACAGAAATGATAAATCAAATAGGTAATAACACAATTATAACAGGAGACCTTAACATGCTATTGACACAAAGGGACAGGTCACTTAGAAAATCAGCAAAGAAATAACAGAACTGAATCACACCTGTGAACAAATGGACTTGATAGACTTATACAGAGTGTTCCATCCAACAACATCAGAATATACATTCTTCTCAGCAGTACATGGAACATTTTCTGAAATATACTAGCCCACAGAACATATTTAAGTAAATGCAAAAGAATTGAAATTATCCCATGCATGTTATTGGAGCATAGCACCATGAAACTAGAAATTAATGATAAAAGAAACCCCAAAAACCCCACAAACACATGGAAATTGAATAATACACACTTGGCAATCAATGGGTCACAGAGGAAATTAAAGAAGAAATTAAACAATATCTTCAAGCAAACAAAAATACAAATACAACTTACCAGAATCTGTGAGATGCAACAAAAGTGGTCCTCAAAGGAAAATCTATTGCACTGAGTTCCCACATTAGGCAAACAAAATGAACAAATAAACAACCTGATGCTACACATCAAACATCTACAAAAAGAGCAAGCCAAGCTCAAATCCAAAAGAAGGGAGGAAATTATAAAGATCAGAGCAGAAATTAATGCAATAGAGACTAAGAAAACAATACAAAGAATCAATCAATCAAAGAGTTGGTTCTTTGAAAGAATAAATAAAATTAATAAGTGCCTAGCCAACCTTATTAAAATAAGGAAAGAAAAAACTCAAATTCATGCAATAAGGAATGAAAAAGGTGAAATCACTACAGACTCTGTGGAAATAAAGAAGATCATCAACACCTATTTTGAATACCTCTACTCTTATAGGTTTGATAACACAGAAGAAATGGACACATTCTTAGAAACATATGAACTACCAAAGCTGGGTCAAGAAGATGTAAAGCTGCTGAATAACCCAATTTCTAGTAATGAAATTAAAAATCTAATAAGATCCTTACCAACAAAGAAAAGCCCAGGCCCAGACAGATTCACTGCAGAATTCTACAAGAAATACAAAGAAGACTTAATGGCAACACTCCTCAAACTCTTCAATAAAATTGAAAGGGAAGCAATGCTTCCTAAGTCATTCCTGGAAGCAAATATTACTCTAGTACCAAAACCTGAGAAAGACCCAATTGAAAAAGAGAACTATAGGCCAATCTCCCTAATAAAAATAGATGCAAAAATTCTCGATAAAATATTGGCAAACAGGATGCAGCAAATCATCAAGAAGATTATACACCATGACCCAGGCATGCAGGGATGGTTCAACATATGTAAATCAATAAATGTAGTCCATCATATCAATAGAGCCAAAAGTAAGAATCACATGATCATTTCTATAGATGCAGAAAAAGCTTTTGATAAGGTCCAACACTCATTCATGATAAGAACCTTACAGAGAATTGGAATAGATGGTCTTTACCTCAATATGATAAAATCCATCAATGACAAACCAACAGCCAGCATCATATTAAATGGCCAAAAACTGAAAGTCTTTACCTTAAAATCAGGCACAAGACAAGGATATCCCTTATCACCACTCCTATTCAACATAGTACTGAAAATACTAGCCAGAGCAATTGGAAAAGAGAGAAAAATAAAAGGAATAAAGATAGGAAAAGAGGAAGTTAAATTATCATTATTTGCAGATGACATGACACTCTTTATAGAAGACCCCAAAACTCCATTGAAAGACTCCTGGATATAATAAATAAATTCAGCAATGTAGCTGGATACAAAGTCACTACTCAATCAATAGTATTCCTATACACTAACAACAAAATAACTGAGAACAAAATAAGAGAAGCAACACTAGCATCCAAAAAAACCCTTTACACTAGCATCCAAAAAAATTAAATATTTTGAATTGATCTAATGAAAGAAGTAAAAGATCTATACTGGGAAAATTATAATACCCTGAAAAAAGAAATTGAAGAGGACCTCAGAAAATGGAAAGACATCTCTTGTTCATGGATAGGAAGAATACATATTGTGAAAATGACCATTCTCCAAAAATTGTTATACAGATTCAATGGAATCCCAATGAAAATACCACTAACATACCTCAAAGATCTAGAAAAATCACTCCTAAAATTCATTTGGAACCAGAAGAGACCCAGAATAGCAAAGGCAATTCTAAGGAGCAAAACCAAGGCAGGAGACATCACAATCCCTGACTTGAAGTTATACTACAAAGCTACCATAATAAAATCAACATGGTACTGGAATAAAAGCAGATCTGAAGATCAATGGAATAGATTAGAAGATACAACCACAACTACAAGCACATTTACCCACCTTATCTTTGATAAAGGGGCCAAACATGTTCACTGGAAGAATGATAGTCTCTTTAATAAATGGTGCTAGAAAAACTGGCTATCAATATGCCCAAAACTAAAAGTAGACCCATGCCTGTCACCATGTACTAAATTAAAATCTAAATGGGTCAAATATCTAAATATTAAAACAGAAACACTAAATCTGTTGGAAGAAAAAGTACATAAAAATCTTGAAGACATAGAGGTAGGTAGAAAATTCATGAACAAGAATCAAACCACATGGGAAATACTTCCCAGAATCAATAACTGGGATCGTGTCTTATTAAAGAGTTTCTGCATGCCCAAAGAAATCTCCAGCAGAGTGAAAAGAAAACCTACAAACTGGGAAAAAATCTTAGTTAACTGTCCCTCAGACAAAGGACTTCTGTCTAGAACATATAAGGAATTTAAAAAAATCAGTTCCCCGAAATTCAAAGACCCAATCCAAAAATGGGCATCAGAAATGAACACATAGTTCTCAGATGAAGAAATACAAATGGCAAATAAATACATGAAAAAATGTTCATCATAATTGATCATTAGAGAAATGCAAATTAAAACCACACTGAGATTCGATCTCACTCCAGAAAGAATGGCCAAGATCAAGAAAGCTACCAACAAATGCTAGAGTGGCTGAGGGGTAAAAGGAACTCTTCTGTACTGTTGGTGGGAATATAGACTGGTGCAACCAATTGTGGAGGTGAGTCTGGAGATTCCTCAAAAAGCTGGGATTGGAGGTCCCATTTGACCCAGCTATTCCACTTCCAGGTATATTCCCAGAAGAACTGAAAACATCATACCACAGTGATACATGCACATCCATGTTTATAGCAGCAGAATTTGTAATAGCCAGATCTTGGAAACAACCTAAGTGCCCATAAACTGAGGAATGGATAAAAAAATTGTGGTATTTTTATACAATGGAGTACTATTCCACTATAAAGAATGATCACATTGAGATATTTATAAATAAAAGGATGCAACTTGAGATCATACTCATAAGTGAAATAAATCAAACTCACATGTATAAATACCATATAATCTCCCAAGTATAAGAAATGGTAACAGTACATAAGATTTTATGGCAATCATGATTCCCCATTACATTGCTTTGAAGCCTTATAATGTATTCACTCATCAGTGGGAATGGACTTATTCTGTTTAGTTTGATTTCATTATGTGAAATCATTGTGATGATATGAACATCTATCATGTTCATTATGATGATATGAACAGCTATTTTGAAGAAAACAAGACAGTATGGCAGACATTGCTGGTTTAGTAACATCTTGCTTTGAAGTCCTACCATGCTTTTGTTCTTCTATTACCATTGGTTCTATCATGTTTTGTCTTATTGGATTTTAATATGTGTTATAGTAAAAACAAATTTTTTATGGGAAGTGAGATACTATAGTAGCCATTGTTCATTTTCTGTTATTTGGTTCAGAATGCCCTGTAATACTTTCATTCCCTTGAATGGTTTTATACTATTTTGTTATGTTTCATATTATTGTGTGTGAAGGTATGCTCAACTATTTCAAAGAAAGAGACGTTATGGTAGTTAGTGTTAATATCCAGTTGTCTGGTTGTGAAGTGCTGTGTTGCTTACATTGTTCTACTTTAATCTGCTTTGTTCTGTCCTCTTTTGTTTTATTCTTTTTAAAATAAAATTTTAAAAAAAGAATAATAGGTGTGAGTGAAAAAGCAGGGGTCAACATAAATGACAATAAAAGTCTATTTACAAAAATAATGTCAGAAAACTTCCCAAACAAGAGAAAAGGAAATGACATTTACATAAGTGAGGTATATACAGGTCCAGCTAGCCATAACCAAAATAAATCTACATCTAGACATAATAATCAAGATTCCAGAGATTCAACACAAGAACAGAATATTAAAAATTGTTAGCAAAAACAAACAGATCACCTATAAAGGAAAATCCATAAGAATCATGACATACTTCTCAACACAAACCATCAAGTCAAGAAGAGCTTGGAGTGAAGTATTTCAGGTCTGGAAAGAAAATAACTTCCAACCCAGGCTGGTGTACTCTGTAAAACTATCTTTTAAAATTAATGGAGAGTGCTCCCAGGTTTAGCTTAGTTGGCTAAGGCCCTACTCTGTATCCATGAGCTTGTGAGTTCCATCCCAGAGGCAGAAAAAAAACTGTAAAATTAATGGAGAAACAAGATACTTCCATGACAAAGAACAACTGAAGGAATTCATGACCACCAAACCAACCCTACAAAGAATACTGAAGGACATTCTAGAGAGAGATAAAAAAGACCATGGTTCCAAGGACAGTGGCAGAGGGAGATCACTGAATAGGCCAAGTAATGGAATGGAGAGTAAAAAAAGGCAGGAAAATAGCATGGCAGACACAAGACAGCACGTTGGTCATAACCACTAATATATATGGCCTCAATTCACCACAAAAAGAAACACAGGCAGAGTAGATCAGGAGACAGTCTCCCTCAATATTCTTTATAAAAGAAACACATTTAACTTGAAAGAGGGTTCATAGACTGAAAGTCAAAGAAGCGAGAACAATGCTCTCTGTGACAGGGAATCAAAAAGAAATGAGGGTAGCTTGCCCATCAGCTGCAGAGTGGATAAGAAAGACATGGCAATTTTATACAGTGGAAAGCTACTCAGCTATAAAGAAAGATAACCTCAAGGCTCTTATAGGTAAATAGATGTAACTTGAGATCATGTTTATGTATGAAATGGTTCAGTGGGTGAATATCATGTTGTCTCTTTAGTATAAAAAACTGAAAGAGTTAGTGTGATCCAAAATGCACAACACAGACAGTGAAAGTGCAAGGCAAGGAAGTGTACAAAAAGGGAAGGCATTGGCCATTGTTAACCCATTATCATGGCTTGAAACCTATATTGTTTTCATTGTGCTGTTTAGTTTGGTTTTATTATGTTTTGGTTTGTCTACTTTTTTATATTCGATGGCATGGACAGCTATTTTAAAGACAAAAAAAATATATTATGGTAGTCATTGATTTTTTATTATCTTGTTTTGAAGCTCGGTATTGCTTTCATTGTTTTGTTTTGATTGGTTTTATCCTGTTTTGCTTTGCTTGATTGTATCATGTCTGATATAGGAAACTACTTTGAAAATAACCAAGAGGTATTATGGTAGCCATGGTTTTACTGTTACCTTGTTTTGAAGTCCTGTACTGCTTCCATTGTTTTGTTTTTATTGGTTTTATTCTGTACTATTTTCTCTGATTTTATTACGCCTGATGGTATAGGCAGTTCTTTCGAAGATAACAAGAGGCATTATGGTAGCCATTATTGATTTCCTTGCATTTTGTTTTAAAGTCATGTATTGTGTTCATTGTTTTGTTTTGATTGACTCTATTTTGTTTATTTCATTTTGTTTTATTTTCTTCAAAATAAAAATAAAAATTAAATTCAGATAACTAAAGGAAGAATGTAGAAACTATGGTCAAACAAAAAACAATGCTGAATTTTGAAGACATTTAATGGTAAAAACAGTTAAAACTGAAGGGATAGTTGGTACAAGAATAAAATATAAATGTTGTAAGTCATGATTATGTAGAAAAACAAGGTAAAAAGGTTTCTTGTCACTTTGATGATAAATCAGTAATTTACAATAAACCATTTTAAAGCATAAAGTATCTCAAGAAGTGCATATAATTATATTTGATGTTATTCAACTTTCCATTTTCCACTTTTTCTGTTATTAGATGATAGACATTCTCCACGTGTCTATATTTGATTATGTAGAATCAAATATTATCTAAATAGTAAATGGTGAGTTTTCTTTTTTAATTTTTTTATTTTAAAGAGAATAAAACAAAAGAGAACAGAACAAATCAAATCATAACAGAACAATGCAAGCAACACAGCACTTCACAACAAGACAACTGGATATTAATAGTAGCTACCATAATGTCTCTTTTCATCAAAATAGTTGAGCATACCTTCACACACAATAATATCAAACATAACAAAATAGTATAAAATCATTCTAAAGAATGAACACATTACAGGACTTCAAAAGCAAATAATGGGAAATGAACAATGGTTACTATAATATCTCATTAACCTCAAAGAATTTGTTTATACCATCACACATAATGAAATCAAATAAAACGCAACAGGATAGAACCAATCAAAACCTAAAAACAAAAGCATGATAGGACTTTAAAACAAGATGATAGTAAATCAGCAATGGCTTCCATAATGTCTTTTTTTCTTCAAAATAACTGTTCATACCATCACACATAATCAAATCAAACAAAACAGAATAAAACCAATCAAACCAATTAATGGAATTATTCATTATAAGACTTCAAAGCAATATAATAGGAAACCATGATTACCATAAAATATCCCATTATATTTTAAATAGCTGCCCCTACCATCTGACAGTATAAATCTAACAAAACAAGACAGAACAAAGCCAAACCTAACAAAATTATGTAAACAATGCAAGGGCTCAAGATAAGACAATAAGAAATTGACAGTAGTTTGTAATTTTCCCTCCCAGGTGTTTCTACCCCTTTGCTTTTATATCAACTATTTTGCATTTGGATTCCATTAACCCCTTCTGTTTCTTATGCTAGGGTTCACATGTATGAGTTTGAACTGTTTCAGACATGAACATGATCTCCAGTTGTGCCCATTTACCTACAGAAGCCTTGAGATTATTCTATTTTATAGCTGAGTAGCTTTCCACTACATGAAAATATCATATCTTTATTATCCATAATGTAGTTCATGGTTTTTGTTGTTTTTTTTGTCTCCTGTCACATGGAACAATTGTTTCTCTCCTTTGATTTTCAGTCTATGAATTTCCTTTCAAGTTAGCTGTCTCTCTTCTACACAATATATTGATGGATCTTGTTTCTTGATCCACTCTCCCTGTGTTTCTTTTTATTGCTGACCTGAGGCCATCTACATTAATGGTTACAACCACCATACATTGGTTTGTCTCTGCCCTGCTTTCCTCCTGTTGTTGGCCCTCCACTTTCCCCCTTCATTCAATTGCCTGTCTTGTTTGGTGATCCTCCACTGCTGCTGTTCCTGGAACCATGGTCATCTTTATCACTCTCTAGAATATTCTTTAGCACTCTCTGTAGGGTTGGTTTTGTAGTCATGAATTCCTTTAGTTGTTCTTTATCATGGAAGTATCTTATTTTTCTATCAATTTTGAAAGATAGTTTTGCAGGGTTGATCAATATGGGTTGGAAGTTGTTTTCGTTCAGCGTTTGAAACACTTCACTCCAAACTCTTCTTGACTTGATGGTTTGTGTTGACAAGTCTTCTGTGCTTCTGATTGGTTTTCCTCTATATTTCCTTTATAGGTAATATGTCTCTTTTCTCTAATAGCTTTTAATATTCTGTTCTTGTGCTGAGTCTCTGGGATCTTGATTATTAGATGTCTGGGTGTAGATTTACTTTGGTTATGGCTAGTTGGAGTCCTATATGAGTCACTTATCTGCATGCCAGATTCATTTCCCTTGTTTGGGAAGTTTTCTTCTATTACTTCTTTAAATATCCTTTTAATTTCATTTGTGTTGATACCTACTTCTTCATTGATACCTATCACTCTTAAATTATGCTTCTTTGCATCATCTGGCAGCCATTATTTCCTGATTCCATGTTATTTTTAAAAGACCTTTCCTTTCATGATCACTAGCTGCAATCCTGTCTTCAAGGTTTGAAAGTCTATCTTCAGTCTCTTTAAAGCAGTTTTGCCAGCTTTTGATTGAATTTTTAATTTCCTGGATCTCTCTTTGAATCTGTTTCATGCATTTTAATTCCTTTCTACATTCATTCAATATTTCCATCATTTTCCTGTGCTCCTCTTTATTGTCTATGCCTTCTTTAGACCTGCAGAACAATTCTTTCAGTGTGTTTGTGATTTCTTCTTTTACCTGAGACATTATTTCTGATTTGTCTGCTTTTGCAAACTCATGAAGTGTGTGTGTGAAATTGTTTCCTTACTTCAGTTGCTATCCTCTCAGAAATTTCAGGTGTGTGACTTTGTTTTCTTCCATGACAGAATCTCCCAGACTTATTGTGTGTGGGCTAGAGGTCTGAGTTTGCCTTTTGCACCTTTGTCTTGACATTCTCCTGGGTTTCTCCCAACAAGCTGGTTGTGGGGTTCCAGGGACTTCCCACATTGGCTGCCCCAAGGTGATGTAGGGGGATGGGACAGGTGCCTGGGTTCCTCTAATTCCAGATTTATAGAGTGGAAGCAGGATGTGGAGTGGGCTTCTCCAGAGCTATGCAGCTACACTTGGGCTTCACTGATGATCAGAGGTGCATGTAGGTGGGGCTGCTTCTCTCAGCCTGTGTGTCTACACTGGGACACCCATTATGTTGGCAGACACACAGGGGTGTGTTTGTCTGATTATGCTAGTGGGTGATGGCTGTCTGAGGGAACTGAAAGCCTCAAATGGTGACCTATGAATGCACAGGGTTTACCTGGCTGTATGTTCCTGTGCCTGCTGGCTGCCTGCAGGAAGGAGCCTTCTGGTGGCAGGTCCTTGAAGGTGAATTTGGATCTGCTGGTTCTCTCTGCCCACACTGGCCACCTTAGGACATGGCCTTTTGGTGGCAGCACACAGCAGGCAGAGGTGGATCTGTCTGTCTCGTTTGGCCCACACTGCATGGAGTGGAGGAACGGGCCTTCCGGTAGCAGTGCTCAGCAGGTAGAGGCAGGTCTTCTTCTGGCTCCCTCTGCCTGCACTCTGTGTGTAGAGGAAAAGGCCTTCCAGGGGTGGCACCAGCAGGCAGAGGCAGATCTGGATGTGTGGAGGAAATGGCCTTTCAGTCTAAATAGTGAGTTTTCAAACTGCCTTTCAAATACTGGAATTCTGCCTGAGCTTTTGATCCATGACTTAATTTTCTCTTAAAAATTTTTCTGGTATATGAAAACCAAAGTGTCATCTGTGCTCCAAAAGCTGTTCTTCCTCTTTTTAACTTGCCACTGAGAATGCTATATCATCTTTCAGCAATTATTAAGGCAGAAACCTATAATTTCTAATATACTGGTGTCGTATGTAATGAAATGTTTATTTTAAATACTGTCATGATAATTTTAAGGTCTAACCAGGCATAGTGGCACATGCCTGTAATCTTAACTCTTTGGGAGCTTGGGGCAGAGGATCCTAAGTTTTAGGTGAGCCTGGGCAAGCTAGCTATACCCTGTCTTAAAATAAAGTTAAAAGGGATAGAGAGATAGTTCAATGATAAAGCATTTGCCTAGCATGACATGGTCCTGCATTCTACCCCTATTACTGCAAAACAAAATCTAAAATACATTTATTGTTTTTTATAAACTTTCATTGTCAAGATTTATAATTTGTTATACAGTAAGATGAAATTCAGTTGTTCTTAAAATGTTTATAATACACTGAAATTGTTCTGCATTCTTCTAATTGTCAATGTGTTCTCATTTTTATTATTATCTAGTGTTATTGCTATAATGGATATTACATTTTTTTCTGTTTCTTAACATATTTAGTAATTTTGTATTTAGTAAGTATCATGGAAAATACATTACAAAGAGTCTAAACTTTTTCTTTTTTTCCCTTTTCTCTTCTGAGCAGCATTAAATGTTATTTTTAGGGTAGGTGAGAAATCTCCACTTTATTTCCCCGATGTTTAGCTATTGTTATTTACTGTTCTGCCCCCTTAACCACACACACACACACACACACACACACACACACTGCATGCACTAAGGAGTTAGATAGAATGTTTACACATATTGTTATCTTTATTTTCCTGTTGCTTTGGAACCCCCAAACTAAGCTACTTCACTCATAAGACCAATGAAAATTTGAGTTTCTCCTGGGGTTCTCATGACCCGTTCTAAAGCTCTTGGGAGTGTCTTCAGCCACACCTATAAAAATCACATGATGCCATACATCTCTTTCTAAATTAATTCCATCTGGTTCTACCTATTTTTATCTTATATTCAACTTTAAATAGTTGGAAAAATATTTTGCTCATAATTTGGATTTCTTTTGTGTGACTGTTATTTATGATCCAAGGTACTTCATGAATACTATATATACATTAAAAAAATAAACATCATATTACTACCATGGCAAATAATGGAATAATTCACATTTTAGTTACTTTTCTCTTGTTGCTGAGGTTTCAGTCCATAGTTGGCAGACTCCAAGGCAGGGTGACTTGCCAGAGGGACATTACAGTGAAGAAACAGTTCACAGGAAACAGAAAACAGAATAAGCTTGTGACAAGTAACTAGAACCAAGCTTCTTTCTGTCCCTTAGATTGTAACCAAGTTACCCACATTTAGGGTAGATAGCATGCATATCTGTAATTCTAACACCCTCACTCCTGGTATTATAACCTAAATCAACCCCAACATCACACTCTCTAGATCCAGCCACCTCTAAAAAGCCCCCCTTTGACCACATAAGGCTTTGGGTGTACATCTAGACACAAGCCATAACATCAGCATTGCTCTGTTTCCCAACATATGTTCTCTAAAATCAGCATGTAAAAGAATGTTAAATTAAAAGAAATTTTTTTTCAAAAATATTCTATAGCATTGTTCCACTTGAGATCCCAAGGGATCTGCCACACCCTCAGATTCTCTATAACCTAGAGCTGTAGGAGATCAACAGAGAGAATGCTGGAAACCCTGGAAGAGAAAAATGCTCTAGTGTATTATCTAGAGTCCTCTGTGTATTTCCAGCAGTAAGAACTCCATCTGTACAGTTCAAGGAGCTGAACCAAGAATCCAAGAATGATGGTGTTGTAGTCAGGGTTTATAATTGAATGGATTTAATACAGGACACACAATTTAGAGGATTATTTTATAATATTCACCTAAAGAGTCAAAGGCAAAAGAGTAAAGGAAATCTGTGGATGCACTAGAGACCCAGAGAATACAGCCAAGGGCCTGAATCACAGCAATATCCTGCACAAGTCCAGCTGGAGGCTTAGAGCCCATGGCAATACCTCATGCAGGTCTGTATCAAGGAGCTGAACTGGAAAGACCCAAAGGTCAGTAGTGGAAGCTACAAAGTCTGACCCAGTGGGATGAAAGATCTGTGCTGGGAAGGTGAGTGATCTGCACTGGAGCCAGGAAGTGAGACTAACTATGGACCAGAGCTCACTCTAAAAGAACACCAGCCATCCTCAGTGACAGTGAGGACATGAACTATTCTGATAATGAGAACAGCCAAATTCATATCAGGAAAGACAGCACTACAAACTGCTCCAGGAGAATCAACAGCACACCATCTTCTCTTCCAGTTCTTTTTAGTACTGTTGTCAACAATACTCAGGTGGGCCATCCATGTGCCGCACCTGCTGATTCAGTTCAGTTGGGTGTTACAACTTGAAAATTAGTTAATCCACCACAAATGTAGTACAAACATTCATGTCAAGACATACCCACAATCCAAGGTGCATCACAAAAAGCTACTTTCCAAAATGACCCCCTCAAAATAGAACACACAGTTTCCAAACTGAACTTCAAACTTCAGCATGGAGAAAACAAAGTAACAAGATGCTTCTGAACATACATCCACCCCAAAAGTTAACCTTGCAGATACTGAAGTTGATGAAATGCCAAAGAATTTTTAAAACTACCAGTTAAAAGGATCAAAGAGATCAAAGAGACCAATGATCAACCAAATGAATTAGGGAAGACAAGATGGGATTCAAAAGACTGTCACAAAAAGGAGAAATTCTTAAAAAGGATCAAATGCAAACCTCAATATGTCAAATAAAAAATGTAATAGAAAGTCTGTTCAGTAGACTAAGTCAATCAGAAGAAAAATATCATGATTTTAAGACAGAGTAGAAGTGCTAGCACATTCAGACAAAAACAAACAAGTGGAATTAGCAGCCCTGAATAAACTATGAAAGAGTCCCTGAACAAATCTAGAAGAAAAATTTAAGGCTCACTGATTCAGGAGTAGGTTTTAAAGCACAGGCTAATGTTTTTAAAAGTCTATTCACTGAAACTACAGCAGAAATTTTCCCAAAACCGCAGAATAAGATGGACACCTTGGGAAAAGAGATATTTAGAACCCCAAGTAGAAAATGACCAGTAGAAAACATTCTCATGAGACATCATAGTCAAACCACAGAAATTCTAAACAAAGAAACAATTTTAAAAACTGCATCAATTAAAAGACATAGCACAGCAATGTTAATCAAAACATATATTGTTTGAAAGAAAAAAGGTTCAAGACACACACTTGAAATTGAATGGATAAAAGCTGATACTCCAAGCAGTTTGAGCTCCAAAGCAAGCAGAAATAGCCACGTTCATATCTGGTAATGTAGACTTCAAGTCAAAACTGATCAGTGGAGATTTTTTAAAAGGGCATGATATACTGATAATGAGGAAAATTCGCTAAGGAAATAAGAGAATCATAAATATATACTCACTAAATGTTGTTTCACCAGATTTCATAAAACAAATACTGCTTGACAAAAAGGAACAGATAGGCACCAATACAGTCATGGTGGGGAACTTTAATACACCATTGTCACAAACAGATAACTCAACTAGACAAAAAATAATAATAAACATCATTATTATATTATATTATATTATATTGTAAATCAAACAGATTTAATCAATATTCATAAAGTGTTTCATCAAACATCAGCAGACTACATCTTCTTTCCATCATACAGTGGAAACTTCTCCTAAATAAACATATTTAAGTCATAGTTCAAGTCTCAATAAATATTAAAAAATCTCATGCACCCTGTCACATTTGAATGGAATGAACCTAAAAGTCAACAGCAAAAGAAGTCATAGAAACTATTCACAACACCTGGAGATCACATATTGTATTCTTGAAAGATCAATGAGTTTCTGAAGAAATTAAGGGAGAAAGTTAAAAATCCCTAGCATCAAATGTTACAAGAAATATTGCACATTAGAATATGTAGGACACAATAAAAGCAGTCCTAGAAAAAAAGTTTGCAACTGTGAGTGTTTACAATAGAAAAACAAGGTGAGTCCAAATAAATTCTGATGTATCTAAAGTTCTAGAAAACCATGAAAAAAATGTAAAAACAAGTAGATACTAAAAAAAGTATAAACTAAAAAAAAGTATATAGATATAAAAATCTTCAACAAGATCATCCCTAGCAGAATCCAACATCACAGAAAGAAGACCATACATAATGAGCAATTTGGTTTTATATCATCTTTGGATGATTCAACTTGCATAAATAAATGCAATACATTATATAAAGAGAATCAAAGATAAAAATCATATGAGTGTCTCAATAGATTATGAAAATTCCTTTAACAAAATCCAATACCCATTTATGATAAAACCTTATTGAAAATAGGTATAAAGACTTTACCTGAAAATAATACAAGTTGTACATGACAAGCATATAGCCAATATTAAATTATATAGGGAAAAGTAAAAGAATTTCCTCTAAAAACTGGAACAATACAAGGGTATTAACTGTCTCCACTTCTGCTCAATCTAGTAGTTAAGGCACCTTATCTTTAACAAAGGGGTCAAAAAAGTTCACCGGAAGAAGGACAGCCTCTTTAATAAATGGTGCTGGAAAAATTGGTTTTTCACATGCCAAAGACTGAAATTAGACCCATGTTTATCACCGGGCACTAAAGTCAAAGTAGATCAAAGATCTAAATATTAAACAGAAACATTAACTGTACCAGAAGACAAGACAGATCTTGAAGACATAAGGCTAGGCAGAGAATTCATGAACAAAGCACAAGCTGCATGGGAAATACTTCCCAGAATCAACTGGTATTTCTTCTTATAAAAAAGTTTTGGTACATCAAAAGAAATTATTAACAGAGTGAAGAGAAAGCTCACAAAATGGGAAAGAATTTTAGCCAGCTGTCCCTCAGACAAAGGACTTATATCTAGAACATATAAAGAACTGAAAAATATCAGGTCTCACAAATTCAAAAACCCAGTCCAAAAATGGGCATCTGAAATATACATGCATTTTTCAGATGAAGAAATACATGACAAATAAATACACTGAAGACAAGCTCAACATCACTGGTCATTTGATAAATGCAAGTTAAAACAACATTGAGATTCCATCTCACTCCAGAGTGAATGTCTGCCAACAAGAAATCGAATGATAACAGGTGCCGGTGGGGCTATGAGGAAAAAGGAACACTTTTTCATGCAGCCACTGGGAAATCAGTGTGGAGAGTTCTCAAAAAACTATGGTTAGAAGTCCCATTTAATCCACGTATTTCTCTTCTCGATATTTTCCCAGAGAAATTTAAAATGTCAAGCCACAGCAGTTTATGTGAACCTTTGTATAGCATCACAATTTGTAATAGTCAAATCTTGGAAACAGCCAAAATGCTCATCAACTGCAGAATGGATAAAAAAAAGATGTGATTTTTTTATACAATGAAGTATTACTGAGCTATAAAAAAGGATAATTTTGAGGCTTTTATATGTAAATGGAGTCAACTTGAGACTCATACTCATAAGTGAAATAAATCAAACTCACATTTATAAATATCATATTGTCTCCCTAGTGTACAAATAATAAAAATAAAAACTTGAAAGCGTAATAAGGTCCAAAATATACAATAGATACTATACTAATGAACAGGAAAGAAAGTGCACAAAAGGTCAAAACTACTGGGACAAGGTAAAGGAAAAAAGAAAGGAAAACATTATATGTATGTTGGTAAACATACATAAATGTACATATATATATATATAAGATAGATAATTATACTACCAATCTCTTTTAGTTCATCAAAAAGAACACTGTGCTGTCATTGTTTGATTGATCACTTTTGTGTTTAGACTTTGTAACCTGAGCAACTAGTTCTGAGATAACAATGTGTAATATATAAACTAATGTTGATTACCTACTTTTTTCTCTTTTTTGAAATTCTGTATCATGTCTATGCTCTTTCATGTTTTGCTTTTTAAAATAAATAAATAAATAAATTTATAAATAAATTTAGCCAACATAACTTTCAAGACAAAGAAATAAAAGGGATACAAATATGAAAGAAAGAAATCAAATTCTCTACTTGATTCTTTATGCAGAAAATCCAACACTCCACCAGAAGACTTGACAAACAAATTCAGTAGAGTTGGAGGATATAAAAAACAATATACAAAAATAAATCTTGTTTCTGTACACTAAACATAAATCATTCTGGAAAGAATTCTTGATAACAATCTCATTCACAACAGTTTCAAAAAATACTAAATACCTATGAATCAACCTAATTTAGAAGGAAAAAAAACCTCTATAATGAAAACTTCAAAACCTTGAAGAAATAAACTGAACAAGAAATTATCAAAATGGAAAGTGATCCCTTGATCTTGTTACAACTAACATTGTTAAAATGTCCATGCTACCAAAATGATCTATAGTTTAAATACAATCCCTATTTAAAATATCATCAACATTCTTCATAGCATTATTAAAAAAAACAATCTTGCATTTCATTTGGATCATTAAAGACCTAGAATACTCAAAGAGCAATGCAGAGGCATCATTACTAGACTTCAACTTATAAAATAAAGTCATAGTAAACAAAACAAAAACATCATGCCAGCACAAAAGCAGAAATACAGACCAATAGAACAGAACAGAAGACAAAAAATCCAAGTACCCATAGCCATCTGATTTTTTATCAACAGGGCCAAACCAAAAATATATGCTGGAAAAAAGCCAGTCAATTTTACCAGTGGTACCATGGCAACTGGAAAGTCACATCAGAAAATGGAAAATAAAACCAGAAATATTAAGACTGCTGGATGACAACATAAGGGAAACACTTGAAACCATAAACATAGGCAAAGACCTCCTGGATAGGACTCAACAAGCACAGGAAATAATATCAAAAATCAATAATTTAGCCTACATCATATTAAAAATCTACACACCAAAAGAAGCAGATTACAAGAATGAAGAACTGACCTATGGGTAGAAAAAAAGAAGTTTGCTGTCTACTCTTCTGATGAAAGTGTCACACCTAGAGTACATAATCAATTTTTAAAACTTAATCCTTGTAAAAGAATGAATCCAATGTGAAAGCAGACACAAAAGTGGATAAATAGTATTTCTCAGGCACTTCTCAGAATTCACACCTCTTAAAAATAGTTCAAACTGTCATAAAATAGATAATTAAATATCCAACTCTAACCAGTAGAGATATGTAAATTTAATAAGGTTGCATCTCACCTCAGTCAGTATAGTTATCAACAACACAAACACACACACACATACACACACACACATACACACACTAAAAATTGAAAAAACAAAGAGCATGACAAACAATGAATTCTGTGAAGGGGCTAGGGAAAGAAAGGGCCTTCCCATTTTGTTGAAGTGAATGTAAACCAGTGCCACCACTATGTAAATCAGTGTGGAAATTCCTCAAAAGACTAAACACAGAAGCAGCATTTGACTCAGCTATACCACTCTTGGACATACTGCTGAAAGAATTAAAAACTATATGCCATAACGATATACAAATATCCATGTTTATGTCAGTACAGTTCACAATAGCTAAGGTGTGAACAGATTTTAGGCTTTGGTCTGTCAACAGATAAATAGATAAGAAAAATTATGTATATATATATATATATATATATATATATATATATGAATATTACTCAGCTATAAAAATCAGAATGAAACCTTCAATCTGCAGAAAAATGAATGGAAGTAGCAACCATCATGTTGAATTAAATTAGCCAGACTCAGAAAGTTAAGTATCAGGGTTTTTTATATAAAAATGAAAAATATAAATTACTATTAATAAATTAAGTGATACTTCTTCCACACCCAGGATCGCTGCCGTGGGCCCACCCCTTGGGGAACACCCCCATCTCCTGGACCTAGTACTGCAGTTGATCTTTAACTCCAATCCCTTCTTCCAGAACTTTAGACTACTGCAGATTACCGTGTTGGCTCAATGGGAGATTCAGGAATCCCTCACCCAAACAGAACACCTTGGCAGGCATTTACAGAGTGTCCCACCCAACCACATATACATTCTTTTTAGGTGCACCTGGAACATTCTCAAAAATATTACTATTTTTGAGACCATATATTAACCCATAAAACATTCTTAAATACAAAGGGATTGAAATTATCCCATACATAATATCTGATCATAGTGCACTGAAATTGGAAATTAATGGCAAAACCTGCATAAATACAAGGAAATTAAATAAGAACCTCTGAACAACCAGTGGGCTACAGGTGGAATTAAAGAAGAAATAAAGCAATACTTGCAATTCAGTGAAAATGCAGATACAACATACCATAATCTGTGGGACACAATGAAAGCATTCCTAAGAAGGAAATATATAACAATAAATGCTTACATTAAGAAGACAGAATGAGCACAAATAAACAACCTAATGCTACATCTCAAGCTTCTAGAAAAGAGCAAGTCAAACCCAAAGCTCATAGGAGAGGAAATTGTAGACCAGAGCAGAAATTAATGCAATTGAAACTTAAAAAGCAATACAAAGAATTAATGAATCAATTTTGAGAGAATAAACAATATTGATAAAACTCTAGCCAACCCTATCAAGAAAAAGAAAGAAAAAAACTCAAATTCATACAATAAGGACTGAAAAGAGGGAATATACTACAAATCCCATGAAAATTCAAAAGATAATGAACACCTACTTTGAAAATCTCTACTCACATAGGGTGGAAAACACAGAGGAGATGGGCAGATTTCTAGAAACATATGAACTACCAAAGCTCAATCCAGAAGATATAACAATTTTGAATAATCCAATATCAGCTACTGAAATTGAAAACGTGACTAAAAACTTACCAACAAAGAAAAGACCCTGGTGATTTCATGGCTGAATTCTACAAGAAATTTAGAGGAAATTTGATGTCAATACTCCTTATACTCTTCAATGAAATTGAAAGAGAAGCAATCCTCCCTAACTCATTCCTGGAGGCAAGTATTCATCTGATTCCCAAACCAGAGAAAGACCCAACCAAAAAGGAGAACTATAGACCAATCTCACTAATGAACATTAATACAAAGATTCTAAAAAAAAATATGGGCAAATAGAATGCAGCAAATCATCAAGAAGATTATACACCATGACCAAGTAAGATTTATCTCAGGAATTCAGGGATAGTTTAACATATGCAAATCAATAAATGTAATATACCACATCAACAAAGCCAAAACAAAAATCATATGATCATCTCAATAAATGCAAAAAAAGCTTTTGATAAAGTGCAACACTTGTTCATGATAAAAACCCTACAGAAACTTGGAATAGATGGTATCTACCTCAATTTCATAAAGGCCTTCTATGACAAACCAACAGCCAATATTATACTAAATAGTCAAAAACTGAAAGCTTTTACTCTAAAATCAGGAACAAGACAAGGATGTCCACTGGCACCATTCCTATTCAATATAGTTCTGGAAATATTAGCCAGAGCAATCAGACAAAGAGAGAGAAATAAAAGGAATACAGATAGGAAAGGAAGAAGTAAAATTATGATTATTTGCAGATGACAAGATACTTGATATAGAAGACCCAAAAAAACTCAATAAAAGACTACTAGAGGAAATAAACAAATTCAGCAGCATAGCCAGATATAAAGTCAACACTGAAAAATCAATAGCATTTCTGTACAGAAACAGAAAACTCACTGAGAGAGAAATTATGGAAATATCACATTTCACAATAGCATCTAAAAAAATGAAATACCTAGCAATCAACCTAACCAAGAATGTAAAAGACCTATATGCTGAAAATTATGCTTCTCTAAAAAAGGAGATTGAAGAGGATATTAGAAAATGGAAGGATAGTCCTTGCTCTTGGTTAGGAAGGACCAACATTGGGAAAATGACCATACTCCCAAAACTGTTATACAGATTTAATGCAACCCTAATCAAAATACCATTGACACACCTCACAGATATAGAGAAAATACTCCTAAAATTCATTTGGAAACAGAAGAAATCTAGAATAACAAAGGCAATACTGCACAACAAGGGCAAAGTAGGAAACATCTCAGTTCCTGACTTGAAACTATACTACAAAGCCACAGTGATCAAATAAGAATGGTACTGGCAAAGAAATAACTTGAGGATCAATGGAACAGATTAGAAGATACAAACACCACTAAAAAGATACTCAGCCACCTTATATTTGACAAAAGGACCAAACACATTCACTGGAAAAAGGATAACCTCTTTAATAAATGATGTTGGAAAAATTGCTTTCCACATGTCAAAGACTGAAACTAGACCCATGCCTATCACCATGCACTAAACTAAAGTCAAAATAGATCAAATATCTAAATATTGAAACAGAAACACTAAATCTATTGGAAGACAAAATAGTTAGAAAATTGGAGATATAGGTGTAGGCAAAGAATTCATGAACAAAATGTAAACTGCATGGGAAATACTTCAAAGAATTAACACCTGGGATCACAACTTATTAAAAAGTTTTTGCTCTTCAAAAGAAATCACCAACAAAGTGAAAAGAAAACCCACAGAGTGGGAAAGAATTTTAACTGGCAATCCCTCAGACAAAGGTCTTATATCCAGAGTATATAAAGAATTGAAGGGGTCCACCCATTAGCCCAGTGTGCCTGGGTCACCTCAGACTACTGCAGCAGGCCTGCCCCTCAGCCTGGCACACCTGGGTGACCTCAGACTGCCACCTCATGCCCACCCCTTGGCTCAGAACACCTGGGATGCCCTCAGCATTACTGAGCTGCCTCAGACTGCTGCCACAGGCCCACCACTCAGCCTGGTACTCCTGGGTGCTCAGACTGTTAGCGCCAGTCTGCCCCTTGGCCCAGCATGCCTGGGATGCCCCTAGCATGACTGAGCCACCACAGACCCCTGCTGCAGGCCCAACCCTCAGCCTGGAAGGCCTGGGATGCCCCTGACCATCACCATGGGCTCACCCCTGGGGAAACCCACCCACCTCCTGGACCTAGTACTTCAGTTGATCTTTGGATCCAACCTCTTCTCCCAGAACCTTGGATTACAGTGGATTACCTTGCTGGTTGGATGGGAGACTCAGGAACCCTCACCCAAACAGAACACCTCATCAGACTTCAGTTAGTGTGGTGAGTTTACTGCTAAAATAGAGGTCTGCAGTGGGTAAATAGAAGTAGAAGGGAAGTTTCTTACAACTGTAAGACCTTGGAGAACCTGACAAGAGAATGGGTAATCCCCTCCTCCACACAGAGAATATCAGACAGGTTGAGGAGTACACCAAAAAGGTCTCCACCACCTTGGAGAAAATTAAAAGAGCTTATGAGACCCCAGTGACAGAGTAGGACCTCAGATGACACAAAAACTATAGACAGGGAGAATTGGTGAACTGCAATAACTTAAAGACATAGCAACAGCAGGAACTAAGAGTTGATCTACATCAGTACTTCTAGGCTAGTTAACCCAGAAGAATATAGAACTCACCCAACAAGCATTTATGAGGAATTCAGGTGACTAGATCTCCTTTTCTTTGTGATACCCAGCAATTGGACAAACATCAACCACACAATAGGACCCTAAAATTCACACTATGGACAATAAAGACTGTTGAGACTGAAAGACCAATTATTTACCCAAAAGGTGAAAATGACTAAATGAAAAGGAAAAATGCAATCTCAAACATCTAGTTCATCAGAAGCAAGTACGGGTGACATTGAAATAGAAGACTTTAAAAGTCATACACCAGAAATCTCTGAAAAGATAGCAAATGCAGTAAAATAAGCAAATCTATGAGGCCATAGAGAACTTCAAATTAGAAGTAATCTCTCATGTAAAGACAAAAATAACAACCTTAGTAAATGAGTTGCTCAACATAGTTAGAGAAGAAATAGATTTAAAAAAGTACAGAAACATGGGAAATTGATTAAAACTTTGAATAAACAATGTAGAAAACAAGCAGAATCCATGAAAAAAATTCAAACAGATATCCAAGACACAAAAAATTCTATTGAAAGTTGGAAAAACCATTTAAATGAAGCTGAGGATAGAATTTCAGACCTTGAGGACAGGATTGCAGATAGCAATCATGAAAGGGTAGAACTTATAAAAACAACAGAGCAGCATGAAATGATAATCCAGCAGCTGCAACATGATGCCAAGAGAAACAATTTAAGACTAATAGGCATCAGTGAAGATGCAGGAGTCAATGCAAATGACATAACTAAAGTATTTGCAGAAATAATAGCAGAAACTTTCTGAAACATGGGGAAAAATCTGATATAAAAATAAATGAGTCATACAGAATGCCAAACAGTCACAACAAACATAAATCTACACAGAGACATATAGTGAAGGAGATACCAGGCATACAGCATAAAAACAGAATACTAAAATCTGTTAAAGAAAAGACACAACTCACCTATCAAGGAAAGCCTATTAGATCATGGCAGAATTTACAACACAAACCTTCAGGTTAAGATGAGCTCAGAGTGAAGTATTTCAAGCCCAAAAATAAAACAACTTTCAACTCAGACTGATGTACCCAACAAAATTGTCTTTCAAACTTAATGGAGAAAAAAGACGCTTCCACAACAAAGAACAACTGAGGAAATTCATGTCCACCAAACCAACCCTAGAAAGAGTACTGAAAGACATGCTAGATAGAGATGTAAATAACTACAATCTCCAGAACAACAACAGAAAAACACAGCCAGGATGGACAAGAAATTAAACAAGGGAGAAAAGCAGGAAAACAACAATAGGAACACAACATGACAAAGTCAAGCCAGTACATATCAGTGATATCCATAAATGTAAATGTAAATGTAAATGTCCTCAATATCAAGAGAAATAGGTTGACAGAATGGATCAAGAAGCAGGATCCCATAATATGCTGTATACAAGAAACACATATGACTCAAAAAGAAACTCATAGATTAAAATTCAATGGTTGGAAAACAGTATTCCATGCAACAGGAACCCAGAAAAAAGCAGGGGCAGCTATTCTATTTGCAGACAAAATGAACTTCAAACCTATAAGGATTAAAAGAGATAAAGAAGACTACTACATACTTGTAAGTGGAAAACTACAACAGGAAGAACTAAGAAATATAAATATATATGACCAAATACAGGAGCTACCAACTATATAAGAAAAATACTAATGGACATGAAAAACTAAATACACAAAAACACAATTGTAAAAGAAGACCTTAACACCCCACTGCCACAAAGAGATAGATCAACTAGAAAAAAAGCCAGCAAAGAAATGACAGAACTGAATTATACCTGTGAGTGAATGGACTTAGTGTATGTTTACAGAGTGTTCCACCCAACCACATCAGAATATACATTCTTCTCTACTGTACATGGGACATTCTCTCATGTATTAGACCATATATTAAACCCATATATTAACCAAGTAGACCATATATCAACCCATAGAGCATTCTTAACTAAGTGCAAAATTATCCCATGCAAAATATCTTATCATAGTGCACTTAAATTGAAAATCAATTGGAAAAAAACTCCTGCAAAACCTGCATAAATACATGGAAATTAAATAACAACCTTCTAAATAACCAGTGGGTTACAGGTGAAATTAAAGAAGAAATAAAACAATACCTACAACACAATGAAAATGCAGATACAACATACAGTAACCTATGGGATGCAATGAAAGCAGTCTTAAGAGGGAAATATATAACAATAGTCACACCAAGAAAATGGAAGGGACACAAATAAATATCATCTCAAGATTCTAGAAAAGGAAGAGAAAATCAAACCCAAAGCTCATAGAAGAGAGGAAATTGTAAAGATAAGAGCAGAAATTAATGCAATTGAAACTAAAAAAAATTAATGAAACAAATAGCTGGTTTTTTGAGAGAATAAACAAAATTGATAAACCCCTGGCCAACTTTATGAAGAAAAAAGAAAGAAAAAACTGAAATCCATGTAATAAGGACCGAAAAGAGGGAACATACTACAGAACCCATGGAAATTCAAAAGGTTATGAATACCTACTTTGAAAATCTCTACTCACATAGAGTGGAAAACACAGATAATGGACAGATTTCTAGGAACACATGAACTACTAAAGCTCAATCAAGAATATATAACAATTTTTAATAACCTGATATCAGCTATTGAAATTGAAAACATGATTAAAAATTTTCCAACAAAGAAAAACCCCAGTCCTGATGGCTTCACAGCTGAATTTTAAAAGAAATTTAGTGAAGATTTAATGCCAACATTCAAACTCTTCAATAAATTGAAAGAGAAGCAGTCCTCCCTAATTCATTCTTGGAGGGAAGTATCACTCTGATACCAAAACCAGAGAAAGACCCAACCAAAAAGAACTATAGACCAATCTCACTAATGAACATTGATGCAAAGATTCTCAATAAAATCCTGGCAAATGGAATGCAGCAAATCATCAAGAAGATGATACACCACAACCAAGTGGAATTTATTTCAGGAATGCAGGGATGGTTTAATATATGCATATCAATAAATGTAATACACCACATCAACAGAGCCAAAAATAAAAATCACATGATCATCTCAAAAGAGGCAGAAAAATCTTCTGATAAAGTCCAACACCTGTTCATGATTAAAACCCTACAGAAACTCAGAATACACAGTATGTACCTCAATCTCATAAAGGCCGTCAATGATAAACCAAGAGCCAACATTATGCTAAAAGGACAAAAACTAAAAGCCTTCACTCTAAAATCAGGAACAAGAGAAGGATGTCCACTATCACCACTCCAATTCAATATAGTTCTGGAAACACTAGCCAGGGTAATCAGACAAGAGAGAGAATTAAAAAGAATAAAGACAAGAATGGAAGAAGTTAAATTATCACTATTTGCAGATAACAGGATATATTATACAGAAGACCCAAAAAAATCCATTAAAAGACTACTAGAGGTAATAAAACAAATTCAGCAGTGTAGCTTGATACAAAATCAATGCTCAAAAATCAATAGCATTCCCGTACTCAAACAAAATCTCACCTAGAGAGAAAGTATGGAAATATCACCCTTTACAATAGCATCTAAATAAATGAAACACTTAGGAATTAACCTAACTAAAACTGTAAAAGACCTATATGCTGAAAATGATGCTTCTTTAAAAAAGGAGAATGAAGAGGATATTAGAAAATGGAAGGATATTCCTTGGTCTTGGTTAGGAAGAACCAACATTGGGAAAATGACCATACTCCCAAAACTGTCATACAGATTTAATGCAATCCCAATCAAAATACCATTAACACACCTCACAGATATAGAGAAAACACTCCTAAAATTCACTTGGAAACAAGAAATCTAGAATAACAAAGGCAATTCTGTGCAACAAGGGCAAAGTAGGAAGCATCTCAGTTCCTGACTTGAAACTATACAACAAAGCCACAGTGATAAAATCAGCATGGTACTGGCAAAGAAATAGACCTGAGGAACAATGGAACTGATTAGAAGATACAAACACAACTAAAAAGACACTCAGCCACCTTATGTTTAACAAAGGGGCTAAACATGTTCACTGGAAGAAGGATAGCCTCTTTAATAAATGGTGTTAGAGAAATTTGCCTCCATATGTCAAAGACTGAAACTAGACCCATGCCTATCACCATGCACACAACTAAAGTCTAACTGTATCAAAGACCTAAATATTAAAACAGAAATACTAACTCTACTGGAATACAAGGTAGGTGGAAGTCTGGGAGACATAGGGGTAGGCACAGAATTAATGAACAAAATGTATTAATGCATGAGAAACACTTCAAAGAATCAATAAGTGGGATCTCATTATTGAAAAGTTTCTGCACTTCAAAAGATTTCACCAATAGAGTTAAAAGAAAACCCACAGAATGGGAAAGAATTTTATCCAGCAACCACTCAGACAAAGGACTTTATCCAGAACATATAAAGAACTGAAAAACATCAAGCCTCCAAAATTCAAAGACCCTCTCCAGAAATGCGCATTGGAGATGAACACACAGTTCTCAGAGGAAGATATACAAATGGCAAACAAATGCATGAAGAAATGTTCACCATCACTGATCATTTGAGAAATGCAAATTAAAACAGCATTGCGATTTCATATCACTCCAGAAAGAATAGGTACCATCAAGAAGTCAACTGATAACAAATGTTGGCAAGGAAGCGGGGAAAAAGGAACACTGCTCCACTGTTGGTGGGAGTGTACACTGGTGCAATCAATATGGAAATCAGTATGGAGAATTCTCAGAAGACTAGGATTGGAAGTTCTATTCAGCCCAGCTATTCCACTCCTGGGTATTTTCCCAGAAAAATTGAAAAAGTCATATCACCATGATATATGTGCAACCATGTTTATAGCAGCACAATTTAATAGCTAAATCTTAGAAACAACCAAGACACCCATCAACTGCAGAGTGGATGAAAAAGATGTGGTATTTTTGTACAATGGAATATTACTCAGCTATAAAAAAGGATGATCTTGAGGCCTTCATAGGCAAATGGTAACAACTTGAGACTATCCTCATTAGTGAAATAAATAAGAATCACATTCATAAATATCACATTGTGTCTCTAGTGTAAAAAGTAATAAGAAATGTAGGAGTAATAAAACCCAAAATGTGTAATTGCTATTGTAAAAAAGAGGGGATAAGAAAGTGCTCTAAAGGATATAACTACTTGTATGTCTAAGTGTGTACAATTGATAACCATATTACGAAGTTTTTGTTGGATCATTGAACAGAACTATTTGCAGTCTCACTGTTTGAATGTCTACCTTGTATGCTTTACTTTTGTAACTTGAACTACTATTTCTAGTTCAAAAATCACTACAACTAGTGATTTTTCACTGTTTATGTTTTTTGAAATTATGTATTTCTACCCTTTTTCTGTTTTGTTTTTTCTCTTTAAATAAATTTTTTAAAAGAGTTGAAAAACATCAAGCCCCCCCAAATTCAAAAACCCTCTTCAAAAATGGGCATCTGAGATGAACATACATTTCACAGATGAAGATATATGAATGGCAAATAATTACATGAAGAAATGTTCACCATCACTGATCATTTGAGAAACACAAATTAAAACAGCACTGAGATTTCATCTCACCCTGGAAAGAATGGCTGCCATCAGGAAAACAACTGATAATAAATGTTGGAGAGGCTGTGGGGAAAAAGGAATGCTTCTCCACTGCTGGTGGGAGTGTAGACTGGTGCAGCCATTATGGAAATCAATATGGAGATTCCTCAACAAACAAGGATTAGAGGTTCCATCCAACCCAGCTTTTTCTCTCCTGGGTATTTTCCCAAAAAAGTTGAAAAATCATGCCATATTGATATATGTGCACCCATGTTTACAGCAGCACAATTTGTAATATCTAAATCTTGGAAAGAACCAAAATCCTTCAAGGCAGAGTGTATGAAAAAATGTGATGTTTTTCTAAAATGGAATATTGCTTATTTATAAAAAGGATGATCTGGAGGCTTTTATGGGTAAATGAAGGCAACTTGAGACTATTCTCACGAGTGAAATAAATGTCTCACATTCATAAATATCACATTGTCTCTCTAGTATAAAAAATTATAAAAACTGAAAGACTAATAAGATCCAAAATACATAACAGATATTGTAAAAATGAAAGGGAAGGAAAGTGCTCCAAAGGATAGAACTATAAGGACATTCAAATGTGTAAAATAGATGACCATATTACTAAGTTTCCATTAGCTCATTGAACAGAATGGTTTGCACAACCAGTGTTCAAGTGTTTACTTTTTATGCTGTGATTTTGTAACTTGAACAACTATTCCTAAGAGGACAATATGTAACTTATCAACTAGTAACTTCTTAATGTTAATATTTTTCTTTGAAATTCTGAATTACTTCTACTCTTTTTTCTGTTTTGTCTTGTTTTTCTTTCTTTTTTCCTTTAAATAAAATAATAAATTAAGTGATAATGAATTAATAATTTAAGTGATAATAAATTAAGTGATAATAATTTAATAATGAATAAAAAGAGAGGACAGGAAACCATGAGTCAGACTTCTGCAGACAGGGAAGGGAACAAGTGAGGGAGGAGAAAAAAGGAAGAATGGAGTCCATGGGCTTGAAATTGGTTCAGATACATTAAAAGCATGTGCCAGCTTCCCATACTAAACCCCATGATCATGCAATATTAACATGCACTAATAAAATATTTAAAAGTTATAGTTTAATGCCATAACACTAAACATGTTCCACAACACAAAATTAAACAGTTTTTTCTAATGTACTTATTCCCAGTCCATTATTCCTGGATGTGAACACTGTCTTATAAATTACAAATTAGTATTCTAAAATAGTAATCACTTTTAGTTTGCTAACGTATTATTTTACCTTTTGGGAACATTATACTGTGAAAATCTTTCGTGTAATTGGTAGCCTGGAGGATAATAAATTAATTCTTTCTTATGCTTTTCTACTTTCATCTTCTAACAGAAGCACATTCTATTATTTAATGTATTTTATAAACATGTACATTGTGAACATATATGTAAAGTGTTAATTATATAAAGTAGTAAAATAAAAAAATAATGCTGAAATAAAATTACTAAAATAAACTTGAAATTGGTTCACCTTATAAAAGGAGATTTTTTACTATTTCATTTATCTTCTTTCTGGAAAAATCATTTGCATTTAATTAGTTCACTATGAATTTGGATCCAACTTTAAAGAATTGTGGAGTATCTACTGCCAATCAATGGTATGTCGGGGAATAGCCTATGTCCCTGGAGTCATTAAGCTCTCAAGCAGGCTCATTAGCACAGCATGACAATGAAGGTCATGCTGTCATCCTTTTGCCTTATTTTTAAGTTTACATTACTTTTTACTAAAAGTCCTTCCTTGTGGTAAAAAGTAATCTCTAAATAATATTTGATTTATCTAAAATATTTTAAAATATGAATCACTGAATTCATTTATATTCATTAAACTTTATCTTTTTTATTAGATATTTGCACAGAGACATAGAGGTATTTTGTTTCTTACTTTTACATGAAATTCCATGGTGTGCTTTCACAGATGCAGAGCTAGAATAGAGAAGCAGTGACTATAACTTAAGCTCAAGGACAAGAAATCCAGAACAAGAGTCAGGAGAGTCAAGAAGGCACATTTTTAAGAGTAATGTATACAAAGTAATGTGATAACTCTTTGTTACTGATTTTATACTAAGTTATTAGAGAAAGAATAGGAACTCAACAGGAACTACTGGGATCTAAAGGAAATAATTCCATCACCTGCAGATCTTCACCATAATGTTACATGCAGCAGTGAAAAAAACAAAAAATGAGCTGATAGTAAGTATTAGCCATTGGCCATTGAAATACTAGTATATCAACGTTGGGTATATCATTGATTAAAAATTATATTCTAAGAGTTGCAATAGTATGCAACAATATCAGAAATATTTCCATTATAAATATTAATGAAAAAAATTACAATTAAAATTTTTATATTCTCAAGAATGTTAATCATGCAAAAATTTAAAAATGGACTTGACAAATGTGCTGGTAAGACCAAAGGATTACAAACTTCTTTTCCTGTTTATGTTGTGTAATACTGTGATTATCTATGCTGATAAAAATCTAACTCCAATAATATGTAGTTATCTGAAAAATAGAATCCTCACTGGGCTTATCGACAGTTCAGTTTCAGTTTTGCTAATTAGATGAAGTTAAGACTGAAATTAAACTCTTTCGGCCATTACAACAAACCAGCAGAGCTCCATCCAATTGTGACAAATATTTTTAAATCAGGTGCACCCTCTATTGGATCATTAATAGAAATAAGTATTATCTATCATGTTGCAGTTAAAGCAAAATTCTTCCCATCCTATAGTTACAGAAAACTGAAATATACAATATGATTTCTGTGGAGGACCACCTAGATGACTCTTGTTGAACAAAGAGCATTTACCTCCACTTTGGCTAAACCTGGCCCTATTTCCATATACTGATACATACAGCTGGCTAAGACATTTTCTTTTCCCTCTAGTTGGCCCTAAGCAATGTAAATAGGGCTAGCTAAGGTGCTGATGCATAATCTTTGAAGCTAGGGGACAGTTGCTGTTCTTCCCTCCCTATGACTCTCATCAAAATATGGCTGAGCCCAGTGGGACATAGATCCACCCTTTCAGGGCTGTCAAGAAGATTCAAGCCTCAAAAGAAGAGGCTATGACTTGCCAAGGCAGAAAAAATGTGCACATCAGAGCTGAAGCACTGCCCGCTAAACATTAAATGCTACCTCAACTGTGTTACATAGATTGGTATTTCTGGGAATCCTCTCTTTGTATTGCAAAGGTGCTTTCAGGCTTGTTATGTATCCCAGCTCACAGTACTCATATATTTCCATCATTCTCACAATCACTCATCCTCAAGCCATTCCCTTCTTCACAAATTAACAAAATCTGGGTTAGGCCCTGGGTCATAGCATTTGTTCTGTTGAAGCTTCATCTGGGATGGACTCAGGACCCCCATAATTATAATATGTGTTAGTGTCTTTATTTTCACTGTAGATTGCACTGGAAATGGTAGTTTGGGATTAACTTGCTACAATTCTAATAATATTTTCATGGGATTACAAATCTAAACTTCCCAGACTGAGACAAGGACAGGAAAGGGATCTCTGTAATTGTAATCAGCTTCCAGGTTCATCTTTTCTACCCATCCTATTTCATATTTAGAGTTAAAGAAACTCACTTCCACCAAGAAAAGATTTTTTAAGCATTTGACATATCAGAAATCAGGTACATATGTTTCTTCATTTGTATTATTTCCATCTTGAAAACAGCTGAATGTATTGTCTCATTAAATAGGACAAGAAATTCTTTTCAAAAGTCATATGTATGATTCCTTTTATGTGAAAAACACCATATGTATTTATGATACCACATATCTGTATAATCTCACATATACCTAAATCTTTATTTTATTTATTTATTTTATTTAAAGAGAACAAAACAAAACAGAAAACAAGGGAAACAATAATACAAAATTCCAAAAAAAATGAAATAAACGAAAATAAACACTAAGAAATTACTAGTTGACAGATTACATACTGTCATCTTAGAAATGGTTGTTCAAGTTACAGAATTAAAGCACACAAAGTGGATATTCAAACTGTGAGACTGCAAACAGATCTGCTCAATGATCCAACAAAAATTTAGTAATATGGTCATCTATCTTACACATTTAAACATACATGCAGTTATATCCTTTAGAGCACTTTCTTTTCCTTTCTTTTTTACAATAGCAATTACACATTTGGGTTTTATTACTCCTACATTTCTTATTACTTTTTAGACTAGAGATACAATGTGATATTTATAAATATGATTCTTATTTATTTCACTAGTGAGAATAGACTCAAGTTGCCTCCATTTGCCTATGAAGGCCTCAAGATCATCCTTTTTACAGCTGAGTAATATTCCATTGTATAAAAACACCACATCTTTTTCATCCACTCTTCAGTTGATGAGCATTTTGGTTGTTTCCAAGATTTAGCTATTACATTGTGCTGCTATGAACATAGGGCACATATATCACTGTGATGACCTTTTCAGGTTTTCTGGGAAAATACCCAGGAGGGAAATAGCAGCACTGAATGGAACTTCCAATCCTAGTCTTCTGAGAATTCTCCATACTGATTTCCATAGTGGCTTCACCATTTTGCACTCCCACCAACAGTGGAGCAGTGTTCCTTTTTCCCAAAATCCTCGCCAACATTTGTTATCAGTTGATTTCTTGATGACATCTATTCTTTCTTGAGTGATATGAAATCTCAATGCTGTTTTAATTTGCATTTCTTGGATGATCAGTGATGGTGAACATTTCTTCATGTATTTATTTGCCATTTGTAGGTCTTCCTCTGAGAACTGTGTGTCCATCTCCAATGCCCATTTCTGGAGAGGGTCTTTGAATTTTGGAAGCTTGATGTTTTTCATTTCTTTATATGTTCTGTATAGAAGACCTTTGTCTGAGTTTTTGCTGGCTAAAATTCTTTCCCATCTATGGGTTTTCTTTTCACTCTGTTGATGGTTTCTTTTTTTTTTAATTTTTATTTAAGGAGAAGAAAAAAGCATGTAAAGGGTAGAGATAATACAGAATTCAAAAAAAAAGATAATAAGAAATCACTAGTTGATAAATTACATATTGTCCTCTTAGAAATAGTTGTTCAAGTTACAAAATTAAAGCATACAAAGTAGATTGTCAAACAATGAGAGTGTAAATGGCTATGCATACATGAGTCTCTACATGTATTTCTATCCTTTCTGTATTAGAGGGAAAAACAAAACTTAGTAAGAAAAAACAAAACAAATTCCTGTAAAAACATGAAACCAAAAAGTCATATAAAATCACAGTACAAGGTGATCTACAATGATTGCTGTATTGTTTCTTCAATACAATTATCTTCAATAGAATTGCTTATATCATCAGGCATAAATGAATATAGCAGTATAATTGAATATAGCAGTACATAAAATATTAGTAAAAATAAAACATTGTGGACAATATAAAACTTCAAAGGCAGGTAATAATCAAACCAGAGTGGATATTCTAGTGAATCTTGTCATCTTCAGTGCAGTTGCCTATACTCTCAGACTTGATACTATCAATCATAACAGCTTTGAATAAAATCTATCAATACAAAACAGTGATCTAACAAACCAGATTTGATTACAATCAGTTATGGTAGAACAGTGTAGGTTTTACAGAGATTTAGATTGACTTAATAGGAAATTAAGGATGATTACCATACTATATCCTGTTATTTTCAGGATTACTGTTTGTACCCTCAAATCTAGTACAGGTAGAATGACTGGAACAGAATATAATACATCCAAGCAGAGTAGTGTGGGTGATGTGGGTTTTTAAATCCTGGTGCACTATTAACAATATAGTGTATCAAGGCCATCTATGTTAGAGATTATAGCCAACCTTCTCTGCCTCATTTCTGCTATGCTATTTTTCTGCCTGTTTGTCTACTTTTCTCCTTCATTCTACTGCCTGCCCCATTCCTTGAGGCCTTTCTGCCACTGTTTGTAAAATCCTGGTATTTTGTTTTCTCTCTCTCTAGAATGTCCTTCAATATTCTCAGTAGGGTTGGATTGGTGGTCACAAACTCATCCAGTTCCTCTTTGTCATGGAAGCATCTTGTTTCTCCATTAATTTCTAGTGACAGTTTTGCAGGGTACATAAATCTGGGCTGCAGGCTATTTTCTTTCAGGGCTTGGAATATTTTGCTCCAAGCTCTTCTTGATCTGATGGTCTGTGTGGAGAAGTCAGCCATGACCTGATGGGCTTACCTTTATAGGTAATCTGATTCTTTTCTCTGATGGCTTTTAATATTCTGTTTTTATATTGAATTTCTGGTATCTTGATTATTATATGTCTGGGTGTAGCTCTGTTTTGGTTGTAGGTGGCTGGAGTTCTGTACGCCTCACATAACCGAATGTCATTTTCTTTTCCCATGCTTGGGAAGTTTTCCTCAATTATTTCTGTAAGTAGCCTTTGTAATTCACCTGTATGTATTCCTGCTTCTTCATTCACATTTCTTATTCTTAAATTGTAGATTCTCTTGTCATCTTCTAGCCTTTGTGTTGTTCCTGCCTGTTTCCTTGTTATTTTTAAGAGATCTTTCCTTTCATGATCACACACTGCAAACTTGTCTTCAAGTTTTGATAGTCTATCCTTAGTTTGTTTTAAGGAGTTTTGCCAGCTTTCAATGGAATTTTTAATTTCCTGGTAGTCTCTTTGAATCTGCTTCATGTATTCTATATTTTCTTTATATTCTTTATCGAATGTTTCTCTCCTTTTTTTGTGTTCCTCCCTTCTACTGTCTGTATCTTCCTGAGAGATGCTCCCTGAGAGCATTTATTACTCTACTCATATCTTGCTTTACCTGATTTAATATTTCAGTTTTGAGCTCATCTACAAGGTCCCAAAGGTATCTTTTAATGTTCATTGAAGCCATGCCTGCTGTTATGTGTTTTCTGCCCTCAGTCGCCCTTGTTTTTCCCTCTCCTGGATCAGGGCTCTCGGGGTTCTGGGTTGGGGCCTTTTCCTGCCTGTCTCTCCTGTTATGGTCCCAGCTTCCTCCACACAGGTCACATTGCTGGTCCCACCCCCACTTTCCTGTTGGCCACACCTCCTCTGAAGCATGCTTGTGAGAGTCCTCCCCCCTCTCCTGACTGCTCTTATCACTGAGGTGCAAGCAGCGGCTGCCTAAGCCTGCCCCTCCCCACCAGGCCAACCAAACTGAAGAGGCCTTCCCCCAGTTAGTGCTTGCTAGGTGCAGGGAATCAATTTGGGATGGCTCATGGAGTCCCAACCAGGGGCACAGCCCAGTCCAAGCAAATCCCATGAATCTGCTTTGGGGAAGGAGGAACCAAATGAAGTCACTGTTGCTCCCAGTTCAGGCTCCTCCTGCCAGATTCCAAGGGCGCAATTGAATGTCATCCATTCAATTGTGCCCTTCCCATGGAGGGGGTGTCCCAATCCCAGCACTGACTGTGGATTAATGAAAGTCCCTTTGCCAGCTCCACTCTCCATTGGGTTCCCCAACCCCCAACTTCAGCGCTGCTCTGCTTCCCATGAGTCGTGGTGGGAATGAGTTTGTGTGGCTCTGGCAGCCATGGCAGATTCAGAATAGTACAAACTCAGTCCACTGCAAAATTGGTGGGTCGCAGCAAAAACACTGTGTCCAGCTATTCCAGTTGTAGTCCCAACGCATTTGATGAGCTTTTTTATGTTTTAATTTCTTCCTGTGACAAGAGGATCCATCTCCCTCTGTCTGGGTCTCTCCAGGGTGTTTTATTCTGGTATATGAGTTGTTTCTCCTGGGAGGCTCTGTTTTTTGTTGCTCACTGATTGGCCATCTTGTCTTCCTCCCTGATGATTTCTTTTGAAGTGCAGAAACTTTTCAATAATATGAGATCCTGGGCTGGGGATTTAGCTCAGCAGCATAAGTACCTGCCTTTCAAGCACGTGGTTCTGAGTTCAATCCCTGGTACCAATAAAAACTTAAAAAAAAAGCTGGGTTTGGAAGTCCCATTTAAAAAAATAATAATAATAATATAAGATCCCTGTTGTTGATTCTTTGAAGTGTTTCCTGTGCAGTTTGCATTTTGTTCATTAATTCTGTGCCTACCCCTCTGTCTCCAAGACTTCCACCTACCTTGTCTTTCAGTAGATTTAGTGTTTCTGTTTTAATATTTAGATCTTTGATCCATTTAGACTTTAGTTGTATGCATTGTGATATGCATGGATATAGTTTCAGTCTTTGGCATGTGGAGAGCCAATTTTTCCAGCACCATTTATTAAAGAGGCTATACTTTTTCCAGTGAACATGTTTAGCCCCTTTGTCAAATATCAGGTAGTTGAGTGCCTTTGTAGTTGTGCTTGCATCTTCTAATCTGTTCCATTGATTCTTGGGTCTATTTCTTTGCCAGTACCAGGCTGATTTTATCACTGTGGCTTTGTAGTATAGTTTCAAGTCAGGAATTGAGATTCCTTCTGTCTTGCCTTTGTTGCCCAAAATTGCTTTTGCTATTCTAAGTTTCTTCTGTTTCCAAACGAATTTTAGGAGTGTTTTCTCTAGATCTGTGAGGTATGCCAACGGTATTTTAATTGGGATCATGTTAAATCTGTATAACAGTTTTGGGAGTATGGTCAGTTTCACAATGTTGGTTCTTCCTAACCAAGAGCAAGGAATATCCTTTCATTTTTTAATATCTTCTTCAATCTCCTTTTTTAGTGTAGTATAATTTTCATCATATAGGTCTTATACCTAAATGTTAATGGTCATCTACTGCAAATATGTAGGATTTCTGGCCCTCTGCTATCTTTTTTCTCCACCTGACTTCATCTGACTCATACAGCAAATTTTAGTCTTTGAATCACATAGACTCTCTAGTTAGAGATTCAGTGAAATTCAGCATACACATATCAGATCAAGGTGGAACAAAAAGGTTTGGATTCTGATTCTCCACTGGAGACTTGATGTTTCAAAATGGCAACAAAAGCTAGTGCTTCCAGAGAAATGGATCAAACAAAGTGCACCCTCTGATTTTCATGTTATTGGGGATATGTCCTAGGCTGTGGAGGGTGCTCATAGAAAAAATTCTAGCAGATTTCTTAAGTGGAACAGGCAGAAATCACAGTGGGCAAATTTTTGGAATAGAATAATATAGGTGAGAACTGTAAAGAGAGAATGCCAGCACTAAAGAGTTACAGATGCTTCTGCACTATTTAGCTGGGTACTGACAAACACACGCATGTGAGAAAAAAATTACATCCAGGAAAGAAATACTGTCACCTGCTTAAAAACTAATAAGTTAAAATGATCAATTTCCTACAAGGAAAAAGAATTGTACTTGTCCCCACCAACCAGACTGTCAATACTCTGCATTTATAGCTCAAAATACTCAGAGCATCTTTTTCATTAAAGAGGAAAAATAGGCTGAACTCATTGATCTCCTGAAAGAAATATTAAAAGACTCAATCAAATTATCACATTTCAGAAGAAAGCTAAACATTTATAGATACTCAAAAACACCCAACATCCAATAGGTGAAATTTATAATATTTTCATCCAACAAAAATTTAGTAGGTATACATAGAAGCAATAAAATATGTTCCATGACAACAATAAGAATCAACTTGGTGAAATGTTCTCACAACTGAAGCAGAAGCTAAAATGAGCAACCAAGTATATAATAGCAGATATTTTCAGTACTAGAGTTATTATCTATGTACTAGAGATGAAAACCACAAAAAGTGAATAAAAATCCACTGAAAGAGAACCAAAGATTAAAAATTGAAAATAAAATATGTGTTAAATTGAAGACCACAATAAAAACTGCCCAAAAGAAATACAGAGAAAAAAGAGCTAGAGAAAATAAAGAGGTTTCTGTGAGCTGAGCTGTCCAAGAAAGCAAGAAGTTTAACACACATGTAAATAATGCCCATAACACAGAGGAGAAAGAGATAATGCAGCACAGGAAAAAATATTTAAAGAAACGGCTGAAATTCCTCAAACTTTGATGAAAGCTGTGGAGGCTTAATTCCAAAACATTTAATAAATCCCATCTACCAGAAAAATATTTTTAGTACACTGAGGAAAAACTGTCATCTAAAATCTTATACCCAGCCAAAATATCTTTCCAAATTTAGGATAAAATAAAGCTTTAAATTATCTAAAGAATTCATTGCTATCAGATCCACAGTACAAAAGTTTTCCTTAAAAAAAAAAAACCTTTAAGCATCAAGGTGAAGGCAAACTTTAGAAATAATTGCAGATTGCAAACATGGATCTTCACAGAGTAGAGGATTAGAAAAGACAATTCCATGATGTGAATATAAGGTTTTAAAAATACTTTTAAAACATTATTCTTGAAAGATAAGAGAATTGTTAAAGCATTACCATGCAGTGCTGTTTATACCATACGTCTAAATAGTACATATGGCTACAAGAAAAGAAAAATAGGGATTATTGTAAGGTCCTTACACAACATCTGAATGTCATAAGGTAGATTGAGGCAACTCAAACAGAAAAACTATGAACACTAAAATAACACAACAAATTATAGATAATCAACCAGTTAAAGATAGAAAATGGGGTAATAACTGTTCTGTATTAATATAGACAAAACCAGCAAAAGAAAAACAGAATAAAGATTGGATGAGATAAATAAAAAATAAATATTAATAAAACGCACCTGATTTTTTAAATAATTGTGCAATTTATGTGGTCTATTTAAGCTAATTTAAAGTTAGGGATTGAGTATGGCAGCCAGTGTTGATATAATATCATCTTGCTCTAAAGTCCTACCATGCTTTGTTTTTCTATTACCATTGATTCTATCACATTGTGTGTTATTGGATTTTAATATATATGATAGTAAAAACAAAATTTTTATGGAAAATGAGATAATATAGCAGCCAATGTTCATCTTTGGTTATATGGTTCAGAATGTCTTGAAATACTTCCATTCTCTTGAGTTGTTTATTCTACTATGTTATGTTTGACATTATTTTGTGTAAAGCTAAGCTCAACTATTTCAAAGAAAGAGACATTTTGATAGCTACCGTTAATATCCAACTGTCATGTTGTGAAGTGCTGTGTTGCTTACATTGTTCTGTTCTGATCTGCTTAGATCTGTCCTCTTTTATTCTCTTTAAAATAAAAAATAAATGAAGTCAGAGATTGTCAGAAAGAAACAAAAAGTACGACCCAGCAATATGCTTCTTTCAAAACATGTATTTCAAATAGAGGACCAAAATAGATTATAAGTAAATAAATGAAAAGAAATTAATTAAACAAAACATGACTCTCATAAGTGCTTATATATCTAATAACAACATCAAAATTTATGATGTGAAAAATTGATAGAACATCCAAGAAAGGCTGAAAAAGCCACAATGACCATCAGAGATTGTAATGTCTCCCTCTCTATAATTCATATAAATCCAGACATAGTGGTGCATGCCTGTAACCCTAGCACTTGGGAGGCCAAAACAGGAGAGCTACTGTGACTTAGAGTCCAGTCTCAGCTACAGAATGAAAACCTGTCTCAGAAGGAAAAAAAATATATAGTTCATATAATATAAAAGCAAGTAATGAAGATATGCAAGTAATGGAGATACTTAAGGCTTACATACTGTTTTCCCTCATTTTACCCTAACTGATAGTTGTAAAACAGAGTATCAACTTGTTTTGCATTACTAATACAGAGTACCTGCAGTGGGGAACTTTATAAGGAAAGAACTTTATTTAGTTCACATTGCGGGAAGTTCAAGAGGGTGGGGATGACATGGGCAGGGCTCTGCTGAGGACCCCATGGCATATGCACAAGGGGAGGCTGGTTGGTGAGAGAGGAATTTAGCAAGCATTTGGCATCTGGCTTACACTGATAACTATTCTTGGGAGAAGTTACCAGAACTTAGGACGGCTCCATCTGCTCTGAGGGCAGCACAGATGGCTTCTCAATGGCTTCTCACGAGCCCCTCCTTAGAATCACTTCATCTTTTAACATTACAGTACTGAAGACCAAGCTTCCAACCCAGGAACACTTGAGGGACAAACCAACCCACTTCCAAACCAGAGTGGGCACACTGGTCAGCAGCAGCAGATCACGTGATGGTTTCCAAGAACACACAGAATATTTACAAGGGTGCATATCCCATCCAAAAGTTTTAAAAGATTAAAGGCTTACAGTGTATCTTCTCTGATAACAAAAACATTAAAAATCAACAGTAGAAAGATATCTGGAAAAATCCCCAAAACCTTGAAAGTTAAATAATTCATTGGTAAAAGTGAAATAATAAAAATATTTTAAATGAATTCTAAATTGAAGTACAACCACCAAATTTCTGAAATGTCCCTGAAAACATACTGATAGGAAGAAAACTTCAGGTATTAAGCACCTGAGTTGGATTAGGACAGAAAATCAACACTGTTTTCCCCATTTTAACAGATGGGAAAAAGGAGTGAAAATTATACCCACATGAATAGTGGAAAGGAAGTAAAAACTGGAATAAAGGGGCTGGGGATTTAGTTCAGTGGCATAAGCGCCTGCCTTGCAAGCATGTGGTAGTGAGTTCAATCCCTAGTACCGAAGTGGGGGAAAAAAAAAATGGAAATAATATTTGATGAAACAGAAAACACAAAATCACAAAAAACAATAAAGCCAAAAGCTCTTTCTCAGACTAATGAATCTGATAAACCTCCAGCTACACTTATTAGAGGAAAATGAGTGAAACAAATTGTAGATATCATGGATGGCAGAGGGCCAGGGATTTAGCTCAGTGGCATAGGCACCTGCCTGGCAAGTGCAAGGTCATGAGTTCAATTCCTGGTACCAAAAATACAAAAAAAAAAAAAAAAAAGAATCAGGCATAGATGACAGAGGGAACATCACTGAAGGGTCTACAAGTAATAAAAGGATGGCACTTAATGTTACCTTTTACAACTTTCAGGCTGTAAGATCAGCCACTTAGATGAAGTGGATAAATTCCTTGGAAGAGATAAGCTTTTAATGCTCATTGTAAGTAAATAATATGAATATCCTGATATCTGTTACAGAAGTTAAATTTATAGTGAAATCTTCACAGAGGAAACTCGAGACCTAGAAAACTTCCATAAGGAGGTCAACCAAACCCTTCAGGAAGAAATAATACCATTCTACACAAATTCTTCAAGAAATCTAAGTGCAAAGAGGAATGTTTATTTGCCTGATTATGCCATACCAAACGCTGTAAGCTGAAGGACTTCAACATCAGATGTTTCTTTTTCCTCCATTTAGAAGCTTGGAAAGACCAAGATCCATGTGCCAGCCAGGTCAGGTTCATTCTAAAATCCCTGGTCTTGACTTGGAGATGACTTCCAGCCCTTTTAATGCCCCCAAAATATCTTTGTGCGTTTGGAGAGAAGGGAAATAAAACATCCAAGCACCGTGGTGTCTCTTCTTGTAAGAGCATGAATCCCACTAAGGCCTAACTTTCAATGCCTAATTTACCTCAGTTACCTTCCAAAGGCCTACTCCCAAAGATTATCACATATGCACAAGGCGAGGTTACATGGTGAGAGAGGAATTTAGCTGCCAAATAGAGCACAAGACCATTACATTTGGACATACAGTTTCAACGGATGTTTTACATGGGGACACAAGCATTTCATGTATAGTACCTTCCAAGTCACTCTATGAACAAAACTCAGATACTATAAGAAAATAAAAGACCAAAAGCCTCATGACCATATATGCAAAAATTCTAAATAAAATTTTAACAAGTATAAATTGATAATATAAATTATGTATGTTCCACTTGACCAAATTTAGTTTCTATCTCTTCAATGAAACTTTCAATGAACCAGGACTAGAAAATAATTTCTCTAAAAGGCATCCATGAAAAGCCAGCAGCTAATAATTCTATATTACATTATTGATTTTAATTATAGGGCTGTCTTCCGTTACTGAAATTCGTATAACTGCATACTTCACATGGTTGAACGTTATTTCGTATGAATGATACCTCACCAAAAGTGGGCAAGCCAAGTTACAAAAGCTCTCCATAGAGAGGTCTTTAATACTGAATGCTTCTATACATTATGTGGTAAGCATCTGTATATTTCCACTGAGAGGAACTTTACCGACACATACAGATGCATGTGTGGATACAAGCACACACAGCACACATACACATCTCACGTTAAAACAATGCAAGTCATGGCAAATAATAACTTTCATCAAGGAAAACAGGTGTCCATGTAACATCTCCTACTTCTGTCCTATTTTTTCAGTGAGTCTTCCTGTTAATAATTCATCCTATGTAGCTGTCTGCAGAACTTTCACTATACTACACGTTTTTATGCATCGACAGTATTATAACAACCTATTACACGTACTCCAAACCTTTCTTCCTAGTTTATTTCTTCCATTATCAAACAAATGCTTCTGCTTACTTCAAGTTGTTTTTCTTCTGAGAGTTTCACACATTTTATTTACATTTCATCACCAAAGTGACTAGAAAAACTGTTTTACCACTGCTAGATGGTAATGTCTCCAGGTAGAAGCAGCAGTCTGATTAAAAGTAAAGCTAGTAGAAGCTATTGCTATTGATATCCCGTTCTGGGTAAAACAACAGAGAGGTGTCAGCATAAAGAGCAGACAGAAATGCTAGCCATACCTCTAACGGCATTACTGACAAAAAGAGTCGAAAATGTCACACGCTCACAAATAAAAACAAAAAGATAAGCACAAGCTATGTATATGTGAAGAGAAAACTGAAAGAGAGAAAGAATGCACACACTCACATTGAAGAATGAGGAATTTGGGTGCAGGGTGCATACAGGCAGAGAACTGGGCCATAAGAAATCTGTGAGCTACTAGAATCTTCAGAATCATATCTAAGATGGAGAAGGATGCATTTACCAATATTAATTTTGAAAAACTAGCCTGATTTGAAGCATTTATTTGCAGACAACTGTCCTCAAGTTTTTATAGTCACTGGTTTTAGCAGAATGCTCTCCTGGGGTTCCTGAACTCACGTAGGTTGTGTTGCTCCAACTCTCGAAGATTAGGACCAAAAAACAGATTAATGGAATGAAGGAAGAAGTTCAACATAATTTTATAAAATCATTTTAGCTGAATTTATAAGCCATCTATGTTCAGAACAGACCTTGATCTCATTTTCAATCTTTGATTTTATCCTATGTCATGGCTTCTCTTTGCACCCTGATGTGCTCTTGGTAGCACCTTGGAAAGCCCTGTTAATGGTCTACTTTCCTCTCCTTTGATTCAGTTCTGTGAATGGTAGTAGCTTATTTAAGGATATGGTTATAATTTTGCAAATCTCCACTCAAACCTTAGCTCACAGTATTAGCAGCAATCATATATTGCCAAGAAATACTATTTAGAAGATTTAGAGAAAGTGTTTAGTAGAGATATTCCTTTTGATTAATGTTATACATACAGCAACTGTGTTTTTAATGATTCAGGCTCCAAATAAATGTGTTCTAGGCAAAAAGGTTAAAAGCTGTTGTTGAACATGACTTAGGAAGGCAGTGATAAAATTATGCCTTTAACTATGCCCCCCATTTGTATTAATAGACTCACCACATGAGTAGGGTAATACCTTAAACAAAATAGAATAATTTGAATTAGGACAGGAAGAGACACTCTGATTTGTGGAAGTTGCACAAAATTCAGAAAAATGTTGAGAATCTGCAAGTTCACTGTTCTACCCTCCCCATACTCTATGAAATATACTGAACCACCTTGTATTTCTAGCTCTTAACTTTTCTCTTATTTTTATAGTTTTGTCAGTTTATGAACTCTGCTCCTATTTAATCCTTTTACAAAATTCTTCGGTTATTAGGTTGCAACCTAGAGGGACAAGATTTTTCAGATGAACTCTTAATTAATGTCATATCAATAGCTGAAATCCATCTGATCTTGCCAATAAGGGACATCCCATTGATCTTTGCACAGAAACATGTTTATAGACTTCTAGTTCATCCACAGATTTCAGACATTGTGAGAAATGTGATTTTAATTAAATGAAAGAGATAATTTCTTGCTCTCCTCCACACTCAAAGCTTACTCAATATTCATAACAATTCTGGAAGACATGGTTTGATAATCCAGCAGGCATAGGTGTATGAGACTGAGGTCCTGATAAATATCCAGTGTGACTCATGAGTTTTAATTACAAGATAATCTGCCTCTTCTCATTTAGGTTTTTTTTTTAAATCTAGTATTATTCATAAATATTCAAAATGTATAAAATGGGATAAAATAAGCTAGAAAATATATTTGGAGGAATGATTTTTTTATATCCAGGAGCAAAGAAAAAAGAAAAGAGAAGGGAAAGAAAAAGAAAAGGTAGAGGGGAGAAGAGAGGAGGGGAATAAGGGAAAGGAAGGGAAAAGAAGAGAGGGAAATGCACGGAGGGAGGAAGGAAAACAGGAAAGAAGGGAGAAAAAAGGAAAATAGAAGGAAGGAGGTAGGGAAGGAAGGGAGAAAGGATGGAAAGAAAAAGAATGCTGACAGACATCCAGAAGATTATACTGTAGTCCCTGCATTTTAATTACCAATATGGAATGAAACTATCATACAGGAAAGCTATTCTTAAGTGACTCTTTTAAAGGGAGAAGGTAGAGGAGAACCACAGAGAAGTGGGCATTTTAATTTCAGGAAAACCAAAAATACTGGTAATAAGCTCAGGTTGTTAACCAGTGTATGGCTAAAGCAACTGTGCTGTTGAGCACCTGCAAGGACAGACCAGAGCTGGGCTCCTGCTGTAGGGTTTCTGCTGTGGCCTCCCCTTCCCTGCTGGGTTTCTAGAAGCTGCAGTGTCAGGATGCAGCAATGCTTCCAGCGGATCCTCCAGCGAGTGTGCTGCAAGTTATTGGAGCAGAAGTCCTGCCTGCTTACCAAGCCCCTGAGCTCTGGAACGACTAGAAAATAGAATTCAATGACCATTATGCCTCCTTATGTTATTAATCAGGAGGCACCGAGCACATGAACAACCAGGCTGTTATTAACATAACAAAGACAGTATCTGCGGCTTTCACACACATCAGTTCCAGGTCACTCCCAGAAATTGTTAATCACAGTAAAATCTAATTGTGTAGAGCACGTGGTTAGACTGTTCCCATTTCCCGTCTTCTGTTGAGAGCATGCTGGGATGAGTTACTGAGGGTACATTGATGCACATGCGGAGACCGCTCACGAGCTTGCAGAACATGTGCACAGGGTACCTCGTTAATTCTTGAAACCATACGAAACATATTACTGCCACTTTACAAATACGAAAAATGAGGCCTAACCAACAAAGGTATCTTTCTGGGATTGCACACCTATTAAATAGTGTGGAGCAGAAAGTACAGTTTATAATATTTATTGCTTTGGGCTACCTTCCTCAAACTAAAATTCAACCAGCAAGTTCCAAAACAGAAAATACCTATGTATCATTAGCTAGGGTTCTTTCTGAAGAAACTCATCCCTGCTGAGCAACACATGTTCCTCACAGGCCTGGAAGCACAGGGTGTTTGCAACATTTCATGTATCTACAGCAACCCTCCCTGTCCTGGTCCACCTGTGGGGTCACTCTGCTGTTAGTGTGTTTATCAGATGAGAGAAAAACTCAACACAGAATAAGCACTTGGAACGTGTCTGGCAACTGGAGAAAGTAATACTGCATCTGTTGAATTATTTTCACGTGGAAGTCTGTGCTTTTAAACTCCTTTTTTAAAAGTTTTAATTTTCTATTCATTCAGGTGGACTGTATTTAACAAAAGAATTGGACCACAGTGGATCAGGGGAAAATGTTTCTCCCTCTAATTTTTTTTTTTTTCAGGTATTCAGCTGTGGGAGAGGGTAGAGACCCCGAAAGAGAGCACTCCTGCTCTCCAGCTGGTCAGAGCATGCCTAGGAGGCTGCTGCGTCCCACTGAGCCAGCTCAGTGTGGATTCTGTCCTAGGACCCTCAAAACATGCTTCTGGGAAGCAGCCTTTTCTCCAAGGAGTGGGCATCATTGTGCAACAATTGTGACAAACTCATTGGCTAAAAATAACATTCATTCATTAGGTTAGAGTTTTTGTGGGTCAGCAGCCGCCCAAGCAACACACAATTATGTCTTCTACTGACAGTCTTTCCAGGCTAAAATCAAGGTGGCAGCCAGGCTGTGTTACCACCTGGAGTTTGAGGTTCTCCTCCAAGCTCACATGTATTGCTGACAGAACTCGGTTTCTTGAACTGATAAGGATAAACCCTTGATTTCTGTCTGGCTATCAGCTCCTGGAGGAGATCTCTGATCTGAACCACAGGACTCTCTTCCAAATGCAGTCGGCTACATGTTTGTTTGCTTCCCCCTCAAATGGCAGGAGAGGGATTGCGAATAATTGACCAACTCTTAGAGGACCCACCTGATTAGGTCAGACCTACCCAGTATAAGTCTCTTTATTGATTAGCTCAAAATCCACTGGCGATTAGTGGCTACTCAATGGATGGATACACTGTCATGTTTATTAGTCCCATATACACTAAAGGAGAAATGGAGAATATTGGGTTACAGTGTGGGGTGCATCTTACAATTCTGACTACCCCCATGGCAATGCCTGATTTTATAAAAGACACAAAGAAATTGCATTAGTATATGGATTCATCTTGCTATGCTACTTAGTTATTTCCCGTGAAGACATTATCAAGTAAAATATATAACATTCCATTTATGTTGAATTACATTGATTCCATACCAGCTTCTACCTCCAATTTCCCTATGAGAATAATCATCTATCTGAGAGATATTTTGATTTTAAAATGCCAAAACACAACAGAGACCTCTAATGCCATTGTAAAGGAAAATTTATAGCAAGAAATTTTGAAAATCATTAGTAGCCTGTTACTATATTGAAACAAGATGTGCTCACCTCACCTCACCTGTTCCACAATTAAACTACTAAACTTAGCCTTGCCTGTCTGTGTCCAGCTATTTTTCATACATAGCCTGGTTCAGGTCAGCCTGTCCCAGTCCAGTTGCAAGAACTATATTTTCCCACCTAACTATATAGCCTGTTTTCCCAATCTGTTTCAAGGACTTTCTACCTAGGACAAAATAACCCAGTGAAGGACACACTTAAATCTACCTACTCTGCTCAGCACCCCCTTTCCGAGAATTTCCTCATCTCATAATAAACAATTACCTTGAGTTAATTCTGCCAGACAATGTATGCTTAATTCATACAACCGGTTATATGGTAACTCACTATCAGATTTTATGCTTCTTGCTTACAAAATTTATATGTTTGTGTTTCACTTCTAGTCAGGGCTGGTGATTTGGAACTGATTCCCACCAGTCCACTAGCACAATAAATCACTGCCTTCCAAACTCCTTGGTGCAAAGTACCTTCCTTTTGGTTCAGTACGGGGGGTTTCTGCAACACTGTTATGCATGAAATTAACACTCTCTCGCATGTTTTCTTTTATGGTGACCACAGAATGCTGAGCACATACTCAACACACCCAGTAGATAAGAGACTGTAAATAGAGCGTATGACCTTAGAGCAAGGTCAGGGAACATCAGACTCTAAAACTAACAAACTCAACACACAGTACGATGCATGGCCATGTGTCTAACTCCTCATGTCTTGGGTTTTCACTGGTAGTGTACTTCTGAGACAAAGGTATCAAAGCCCAAACACACAGAAAATGAGAGTAATAAATAAAAATATAACCTTGGATCATAATAGTACTGTCACAAGGCAATGTTCTACTAGGAGAGGCTTTGTAGATACAAAAAGCTGTAGGAGTCATTAAGAATTATAATTGTGCATTCCACCTAAAAATTAAGCTGAAGACAATGAAGCTTGAAATAGTTTCCTTAAAAAAATGAAAATCAATACATGTGGTAGTTACATCCGTAATGCATCTGAAATCATCAGAGCTTAATGGCTTTGTTCCTGATATCACTGACATCCATTCATTAGTAAGCATTAACATTTACAGGAGGCTTTCACAAAGAATATTTCATTATGTTATAGACATGGTTTTTATTCACTCTCACAATAAAGGCTAAAAACAACTTTCTTATTATGGTTTCTTTTGTCAGTTTGACAGGTTGAATTGAAAAAAAGAGGAACAAGAAAAAAGGAGGAAAAAGATGCGCTTCATGAAAAATTTAATTCTTGGCAATGCAAACAACAGAAATTACTGACAAAGCAACAAATGGGTAATATTTACTCAAAGAATAGCAAAACATAATACTTTGAAATAGTCATGTAAGCATGGCTGCCATGAAGACATAGGATAAAATATCAAAAAATTCTATTTAACATTAATTAATGAGGGGAAATAGAAAATGTTGTGACTGCTTCAAAAGGGCACTCAAAATACATTTTCTATCAGATGAAGATTGCTAGAACAATTTTCAAATGATATAAGATGAATAAAACTGTTCGAAATCCAATATCCACAGGTTAACTATTGTATTCTACCAGACATGTTTGCCTTCCTATACCCAGGATATTTCTTATTAATATTAGTGTTCTACAAGTTACCTTCTCTGCAGAGCTATAAAATAAGTTAGGAACAAAATAAAAACCAAAGGTTCATATCCTTACAGGATGAAACAATCCTTGGAGACTTCAGCATTTTATTGAAATAATATCCGGTGCTCTGTCTCTCCCATTTCAAATTCATGTACACACACACACAGCCTGTCCTAGGCTGTGTCACCAAGACCCAGAAATGAACCTGGAGTGGCAACGTTAGGGGACTGAAGATATCTTTTGCCTTCTTTGATTTTTCCAATTCAAATGCAAACAGTAGATACGGGGTAAGCCGTGAACTACTCTCACATCCGTATCACAGATGTTCAGAAAGCTGAAGAGTAAGACCAACACTTCCCAGTCCCAGGTGACACTAATGTAATCTACTCCATAGGATACAAATACTCTTGAAGGAATTGAATAAATTAAATTTTTGAGCTGAGGAATGTAAGCTAAGCCTTTTTCTATTCTACAAAATTATAACTAATTTGTAAAATGTACAGGTAAAGGAGGGGAATTATTTAACATTGATATTAATGGGGAACATCAGATGAAGACATCAGTAGTGGAAAGGGGGCGGAAAGGGTTGGGGATGATAAAACTCAGATTGCTTTTACCTGATCAGTGACCTGATATAAATTAGGGTTGTCCTGTACTTTCTAGATTTCATCCTGTTGCAGACCCGGCTTAGTATATCTTTTGCTGCATGTTTGCTTTCAGGAAGAAATTTTTCCTGCTCCGGGTTTGCTAACAGAAGGGGACACTGTGGGAACATCTTGATAATTGAGACATCGTTAGTCTAATTACTTAGATCACACCCCGGTTTCACCTTCGCCCTCCCTTATTTCTTGAAGAAGCATCTGCTAAATGTCAGTAGTTGAGAGCGTCAGACAGAACCCTGGGCTGCATAGCTCAGTGGCTGGGAGGCAGCCAGAGAGAGGAAGAAGAAAAATGTTCCTTTCAAATTGTGTTTTCCAGTTGTCCTGGTGATTGTTCTACAAAGAAAGAGGCCAACAAATATTGAGAGAGAATTATTTCTGAGCCCATATTAGTGTGTGTGTGTGTGTGTGTGTATATGTGTGTGTGCTTGTAACATATAGATTTACTAGTAAGGAAGCGTATTATTATACAAACATGCGGGAAGAAGCATGACATCATTCGCATGATTCATCTGCCTGTTAATGATTTAATAGCCTTTAAATAGGGTAGAGACTGAAATATATATATAGAACTCTGCATACCACTTATGACCTGATCGATCAGACCTTAAAATGTAGCTAGCAAAGTAGATGCTTGCCATCCATATGTCTATTTCAGGATAATATCAATTACTATGTGGCTATGATCAACTTTATATACGCTACCTATAAAATACAGAGATGATATGAAAAAGCCATTTCACTAAGATGTGTAAGCCTTTTACACATTCCTTTGTATGTAAAATTGAGCTCCTGCCAATGGCAAAACAAAAATTCTCTCTCAATCCCTCACTGGAGTAACTACTTAACTGAACTAATATGTTTATTATGTATTAATGGCTTAAATTATTGGGGTGAGGGAGATAGAAATCTGTCACATCATTACCACCTAAATTTATTTATTGATTGTTGAATCAGGGCCATGAACTCCTGATCCTCCCGCCTCAGACTTCTGAGAAATGGATTACAGGCGAGCACCACCAAGACAGGGTCAAGATGGGATTTTCTAAGTGGTGATGTCACCTGTAGTCATTCAAATGTTTATGCAGTTTCATAGCACAGAAACTCACAGCTTAGGCTTCCCCTAAATGGTTTGATTTTATCTCAGACCTACTATGGTAGAACACCCAGAGGAAAAGGTCATTTTTAAGTTCCATGACTGATTCTTTTATATACTAGTCATCCATGGCCACTTCCCAGGCGGTCTCCCCACCTCCCAGGCCTGTAAGATCAGTAATCATCTCTAGGAAATGAACATGTACACTAATGAACAGGTACATAAAATGGGTCAAAAGATTAGTCAGATAGTTCTGAGAATAAGTAATAATGAATATATAACTCAATAACTTAATCAATATAGAAAGACCAAGAAAAAAATATAAACAACCAAGTACTTGTTGATTTCCTCTACCCAACTGACCAGTAAGTAATTTATCACCCTGGTGCAGCTGTCTTCACCAGACAAAGTTCAGAGCATTCCATAAACTCAGCGAGGCAGGAGCTGTGCTGAGATTCCCTCTGTATGTTTGGATACAGAGTCATAGGAGTATAGTACAAATTTGGATTTTACCTGTTGAATTATAAGTCATTTTGGGTATAACTGGTCTGAGTTAGATACATCCCTTTGGTTATGTCTCCAAGGTTTGTTGGTTCACTTTGCTTTGCTGCTGTGAAAACTTCATTGAAATTGCCACACAAATACCTGTTAAGTTTATTCATTTCTTTGTCACCAGGGTCACATGTGAATTCGTTCTACTCCACAGTGTTCATTTCTCTGTGTCCGAAGTCCGGTGTCCTTCTGTGTTCCTCTTTGTGAGAAATGTTTCATCAAACTGATGCTCTCTGCTGCAGATTTGACTTATCCAGGGGTCAATAACAAACAGAAAAACATAAAATGGGCAAATGAATCTGGTTCCCATTCTTCTCCCCAGGTTGTATCTGTAAAAGAAAAAAAAAAAAAGAATGTGCAGTATTTGAGAATGAGGCTGCTTTTGTCCATGAAATCACTCACGTCACAATTCCAGCTATTACCAACATGAACCAAAGTGGAACTTTTCATCATTTCTCTGCTTTTTATAATTTACCGTTTAGCTCAGGACTTTGGTTGAAATAGCTCTGAATTATTAAAGAGTATAATCTGTTTTTCTTTCTCTGAACATTTCACAATATTTAACAAAACAACTAAACTCACACTCTTAAAGATATTTATTGGGCACCTACTGTGGTCAAGCAATAGGATATATGTTCAGTAAGACATGATTTTGGGACACTTTGTAGAGAAATGTGCACAGAGCAATGATCACCAACTGAAAACTACTATAGTGGAAATTCCCATACATTTCCATGAGATGGCAGAAAAAGGACTTCAAAATATGACTGGATTCTAAGGTTTACTAGAACTGAGGTTTTGAAGACATGAAAGCTGCAAGATAAATCTATGTGCAGTAGAGATGAGCAAAAATCTTTTCAGGAAAATTGACAATTTTAGGTACAAACGTGCAACATAGAAAGTTTTATTTGGAAAACTAGAGTCTAGTCGAGCTAGAAAAAACTGTAGAAGGAGATTCAGTGAAATACGAGTAAAGTTAGAGGAAAATGAGTGGCAATTAAAAAGAAATAAAAAAAGATGAGAGGAAGAGAACTGAGAAATAGACTCAAACTGGACTTGGTGACACACTTTGGGAGACTGAGGCAGGAGTATCACTGTGAATTTGAGGCTACATAAACAAAGTTAAGGCCAGCTTACATTACATAGTGAGGCCTTGCCTCAAAAACAAAATAAAACAAATAAACAAACAAATAAAATAGGCTCAAATATAACCCAGCATGTGATAAACTGTTACTTCAAATATGAGAAAATTGCATCTTGATAGTGATTTGGGATAATTGGCTAGCAACCTAGAAAAAAATAAAACCATGGCTGTTATATCTTACTGATACAAGGAAGGTGAGTAAAAAATGACTCAGAATGCAAAAATTAATGAAAGCTTTTAAAGGAAAATATAGGAAATGGTTTTCTTACTAATAGGAATGAAAAATAATTCTTTTTGGACCAAACCCAAAAAGTAAGGAAACATGAAGAAATGTGGTCAGCATTTTGCTGAGTTTTCAAAGGAGAACAAGAAATAACATAACATAGCTTTTAAAATGAAGGCACATAAAAATACATGCCTGGAACATTATTTTGAGAATGAGGGTATTAGTTGAGGCATTATTTTATTATTGATTGACTGACAGACTGTGTTTTATTTCATAGGTTCAATATCTAACTTAATTCCCTCAGCATATCTTCAGTTTTATTGTACCAATAAAGGAACTACAAATATGAATGATACTGCTCAAAATTCTAGAGACAGTAATGCTAGAATTATGATTTTTATAAAGTTCTATCAGTTCGAAAGCCTTGGTCCTGAACAATCATAGCAATGTCTCATAACTGAATAACTACCCATTTAAAACAGATTGCTAGAGATTAATGAGAACCAAAAAGTAATGTCCCCCCTGAAAAGAGTGAAGCATAAGAACAGACGATATATTTTCTCTCCCTGAACCGCTTTGTCACACTCATATATTATCATATACACGTAAAAAAATCAGCACTAAGTAGTAATAAACAAGTAAATCTTTCCTAATCAAAGGTCAATTTTTTATTTTAAAACAAAACAAACAAAAAAGACTAAAAACAATGTTACAGAATTTCAAACCAACATAAGAGATTAACAATGGTTACTATATTGCATATTGTTAGCTGCAAAGCAGTGTCTCAGATTACAAGATCTAGGCATGAAAAAAGGATCAACAATAAAACCACGATCTGTTCTGATGAACTAACAGAGATTAGTAGTATAATTATCTATTTTGTATATATATATATATTTTTTTTCCTTTCTGTCTTTTGTCCTTTCCCTGTCCCAGCTCTTCTGTTCTTTTGAACAGTTTCACAAAATCTATTGCACATTTTACTCTTTCAGTTTTTTACACTGAGACAATGAGGTTTGTGTATGCGAGTCTGATTTATTTCACTTATGAGTGTAGTCTCAAATTGCATCCATTTACCTATAAAAGCCTCCACTTTAACATATTTTATAGCTGAATAGTACTCCATGGAATAAAAATATCACATCTATCTTACTCATTTCTCAGTTGATGGGTATTTGGGTTGTTTCTAAGATTTTAGCTATTACAAATTGTGCTCCTGTAAACATGAGTGCACATATAGTGGTGTGAAATGATGTTTTCAATTCTTCTGGGAAAATACCTAGGAGAGGAATAGCTGGGTCAAATGGGATTTCCCAACCTAGTTTTTTGAGGAATCCCCTCAATGATTTCCACAGTGGTTGCACAAGTCAACTCTCCCACCAACAGTGGAGAAGGATTTCTTTTCCCCCACAGCCTCATCAACATTTGCTTTGGTTAGTTTCTTGTGGATAGTCATTCTCTCTGTAGTCAGATGGAATCTCAGGGTTTTTTTTTTTTTATCATTTCTTGAATGACCAGTGATGTGGAATGTTTTTTCATGCATTTTCATGTATTTCTTTATCTGTAAAATGCATATTCATCTCAGATGCCCATTTTTGGATTAAGTCTTTAAATTTGAGGGTATGAACTTTTTTCTAGAACTTTATACGTTTATATGTTCTAGAAAAAAAGTCTTTTGTTTGAGGGAAAGTTGACTAAAGTATTTCACATTCTGTCAGTGGTCTTTTCACTATGTTGGTGATTTCTTTTGATGTTATAAAGCTTTTTAATAAGATGAGATCCCAGTTGCTGATTCTGGGAAGTACTTCCCATGCAGTTTGGGTTTTGTTCATGAACTCTTTGCCTACCTCAGTGTCTTCAAGATTTCTACCTACCTTTTCTTCCAGTTAGTGTTTAATGCTTACTTAGATCTTTGTTCCATTTTGACTTTCTTTTAGTGAATGGTAACAGACATGTGTCTGATTTTATTCTTCAGCATGTGGAAGGTCAATTCTTCTGGCACCATTCATTAAGAAGGCTTTCTTCCGGTGAACTTGTTTGACCCCTTTGTCAAAAATAAATGACTGAGTGTGTTTGTGGTTGTTTCTGCATCTTCTAATCTGTCCCACTGATCCTCAGGTCTGGTTGTTGTTGTTTCACCTTGTTTTGTTTTTTGTTTGTTTGCTTGCTTGCTTGCTTGCTTTTGCCAGTAAGTACTGTGCTGATTTTATCTCAGTAGTTTTGTAATATAATTTCAAGTCAGGGATTGTGATTTCTCCTGCCTTGCCTTTGCTGCCCAGGATTGCCTTTGCTCTTCTAGATCTCTTCTGTTTCCAAATGAAGTTTAGGAATTTCTCTAGATCTGTGAGGTATACTAAAGGTAACAAAAGCCAAATTTAAAAATCAAAATGTATTTTTCACCTGTTGGATCGGCAAAGATTAAAAAAGCTTTTTATATGAATTTGGAAATAATATGTGAGAAGAATATGCTCTCTGATAATTTTAGTGGAAATGCACAAATGTGTGTACGTTTTGGAGAGTATTTTGGAAACATTTTATCAAAGTAATAGTTATGTATATCTTGCAACTCAGCTGTTGCAACTATGAATATTCCTAAATTAATAATCTGATGTGAGCACAGATAGAAAATAAGCAGAGATTTCATATTAAATAATATACCATGTTACTTAAAGTATTACAAAGGCTAGGAATGTTCATTATTATGGGATTAATTAAATATAGTGGAGATATATAGCTTGGTTTTCGTAGGACAATTCTAGGTCCTGGCTATAGTCCTGTCGTGATTATAGTGTTCACCTTTTACTCCAAAATTGTGTGTTATTTTGGGAATTAAGTCAATCTTTGAGATTTTTGTAACAAATACATTTTTCTATGCTCATTGGAAATGAAGATACACATCTATTTCATGTGAGATTAAGTGCATATGTAACATCATATGGGTAACAAAAGGCAATATACAAAACAGGTCTCTGAATATAACTACATTTATTTTAAAATAAGTTGATTTTTAAATTAAGAAGGGCACAATTTAAGATAAAATTATCATGTTAATGCACAAACATATATTAAAATCAGTTTCCAAATTATATGGATACCAGTTAGAACTTCATCTTGGCAGTGATGATATTAGGTGGTATTTTGCAATCCAGTATTTCTTTGTATGTTTAATGACTTAATTTCTCTCAGTTATATTGAAATAAAAGACATCATGAGACAGTCATATCAATCTACCATGTCCATCCCTCTCTAAAACCTTATAATTGATTAAAATACTTCTATTGCTACTTATGGTCCTTTGTACAGTAGAAAGTGGGAAAATGTCTGCCTTTTAATTTACTCTGCCTTGTGTCACAGCTGATGCATAGTAGACGCAAATGCCTGTGGTGTTTATAGTTCCAAACTAAGCTAACATGATTTTACATGGATTTCTTGTGAAATCAGAAATACCAGTAGCTGATGAGCAGAAGTTCAACATCAGACTCCTTGGTGACCAATCATAATCAATTAATCAATATTTATCAACTTTTTAATATTTAATGTACTGTTATTTCTTCTGTAAGTATTTTGCATAGAAGTGCTCTTCAAAGTTTGATAATTTTTAAAAAATGATTTTAAAATTGCCCAATTTATAGACCCTTGGATACTTCTCTGTGGGAACAGTGATGGCCTTTTTTCTATGAATATGTCTATGCAGTTACAAGAAATAGTATACAAGCTCACAATACAAGAAAACTGAAAGTACAAATTTTCCAGAAATACAAAATTTTCTGACTACTTTGAAAAATTCTCAATAGTCTGCCACCTTTATTATCTCTTTGAGTCAGGAATCTCCAGAAAGTAAGTCTAAAATTTTCCTATGTCATGAGTGTTGGTTTTTAGGTTACCAATACGATATTCTCCATCTTATGTCCCACCCATCAAGGCCTCTTTTTAAGCTGGCAGTACACAACAACCTGGGAAATATCATGCAGGACGAGGCAAATGTGGAGGGCATATTTTGAAAATTCAGGAAGAACATCAGAAATACTCCTGGTATCCCAGAAATCCTTTTATTGAATTCATTTTACTTTTTGTTTAACTCCTTTTAGAGCAAGGACCCAGAGCCCAGAGGAGATGTCCCCTTAGCCACACCCAGAACTATGCCAAACTGGGTCAGTGGACTAATTAGCAATCATACACCCCTGACCCCATCACTTACTCTCAGCATCACACACTCTAGATCCCGTCATACCTGAAAAACCCTACCTGTGGCCACATGAGACTTTGGGGAACATCTACATAAAAACTATAACAGCAGCTATAAGGAAGATAATTGATCTTGTCAAAAAGTAAATCACCTATATACCAGACAAATGGGAGGAGTTTATTATAAGACACAGAGAGATAAAACAATGACAGATGTAATTGACAAGAGTGGAAATAAAACAATTCAGTTTACAAAAAAAATTGTTTCTAATGAACAAAGAACAATAGAACACAAAATAATAATAATAAACACAACTCCTTTTTTAACAATTAGAAAACAACAAGTTAAAAATGGAAGTACATTATCACGTTCCAGATAATACGATAGAAAGTTACACTTGAATCCCCACTTTTTCTTGCAGTTAAAAGAGCAAAGAAAGCATCCTACAGATATTTAAATATAACTTACTAAGAAAGAACATTGAGCATTTAGAAATTCAGTATGGACACTCCAAGTTTCCTAGTTTGCTTCCTGTTGCTTTATCAAAATACATCTGAGAACATTAATTTATAAAGGAATGTGTTTATTTTGGCTTATATTTCTATAGACTGGAACCCCAACAACTCGCCACTGGCATTTGGTCAGCTGCTTGTGAGAATCTTTGCTATTTCTTGAGAAGGTAAGAAAGGGTTCCGGACACTAAAACCACTGTACGATAACCCATTCCAACAAGAAAGGTGACTAATGACTGAAACATCTCCTCATGTCCCCATCTCTCAACACCAACACAATAGCAATCAAATTTCACCATGAATTTCAGAGGACAGAAACCATAGCACAGGCTTATGGTGCTTTAATCACATCAGTATTTAGGCTCCTGTGCCTACAGAATCATTGAGAACTGAATGTAGCTATTGTTTTAGCATGACTGGGAATGTTCTAATGCCTGTTTGCACCACCAGTTCCCCACTAGTAGTAATGAAATGAAGACAGAAGAGAAGCCTCATTAAAATGCTTTTGATTCATTGACAGAGACAGACCATACACATTTGCTTAAAAGAAAGTTCAATAAAATTCAAAAGGCAGAAAGTATCATACTACAAGCTTTGGAAACATAAAACTAAAAGTAGAAATCAAACTAATGTTTAAACAAAAGTAACAGAAACATCTAGACATTAAATTACTGCCAAGTAAATCTTGGCATATTTCAAAGATTCAAATGTGAACTGATGGTTTCTAGTTGTATCCATTTACCTATAAAAGCCTTGAGTTTATCATGCTTTATGACTGAGTAGTACTCCATTGTAGAAAAATACTATATCTTTTTTATTCATTCCTCAGTTGATGGCATTTGGGTTGTTTCCAATATCTGGCTATTATGAATGGTGCAGTTATAAACATGGGTGCACATATATCACTATGGTATGATGTTTTCAATTCTTCTGTAAAGATACCCAAAAGTGGAACAGCTGAGTTCAATGGAACCTCTTGTCCTAGTATTTTGAGGAATCTCCACATTGATTTCCACAGTGGCCATACCAGTCTACCCTCCCTCCAACAATGGAGAAGGGTCCCTTTTTTCCCACAGCCCCATCAGCATTTCTTATTGGTTGATTTCTTGATGGTAGCCATTCTTTCCGGAGTGAGATGATATCTAAGTGTTGTTTCAGTTTGAATTTCTCAAATGACCAGTGATGTTGAACATTTTCTCATATATTTATTTGCCATTTGTGTTTCTTCATCTGAGAGTTGGGTTTTCATCTCAGATGCCCATCTTTGGATTGGGTCTTTGAATTTGGGGACTCTGAGGTTAAAATTTTTTCCCACTCTGTGGGTTGTCTTTTCACTCTGTAGTGATTTCTTTTGATATGAAAAACTTTTTAACAAGATAAGATCCCAGTTGTTGATTCTTTGAAATAGTTCCTGTACAGTCTGGGTTTTGCTCATGAACTCTCTGCCTCCACCTGTGTCTCTATTAAAGAAGCTATCTTTCTTCTAGTTAACATGTTTGGCCCGTTTGTCAAAGATACAGTGGCTGATTGTGTTTGTAGTTGTATCTGCATCTTTTAATCTGTTCCACTGATCCTCTGGTCTGTTTTTCATTCGTTTGGTTGGTTGATTGGTTGGATTTTTGTTGTTTTTTTTCCAGTACCATGCTGATTTTATCATAGTAGCTTTGCAGCATAATTTCAAGTTAGGGATTGTAATGTCTCTTGCTGTGCCTTTGTTGCCCAGGATTCCCTTTGCTATTCTAGGTGTCTTCTGGTTCCAATGGAATTTTAGGAATGTTTTCTCTAGTTCTGCAAAGTTTGTGAATAGTATTGTGATCTTGACGTCATTAAATCCGTACAACAGTTTTGGAAGTTTGGCCATTTAAACAATGTTGATTTTCCCTATCCATGAACAAGGTATATCTTTCTCATAAGTGAAGTAAATCAGACTTGCATGTGTCAACACTGTAGTGTCTCACTAGTGTAAGAAAATGAAAGAGAGAATGAGATCCAAAAGTTACAATATACATATAAAAAGGAAAGAAACTGCTCAAAGGGAAATTATATTGTTTGATCAATTTTGCATGGCAGTATCTGGTAAACTGAGCAATTATTTTGAAGATAACAATATACAATACAACAACTATTGATAAATTCCTATCATCTTGGCTTGAAATCCATATCACTATTGTTTTGTTGTTGCTGCTGCTGTCATTTTGCCTTTGTTGGTTTTGTTTTTTTTTGTTTGTTTGCCTTGTGATTTTTCTGGGTTTCTTTTCTCTCTGAAAAATGTGAACTGCTGATGTGACCTGGATGAAGACAGAAATGTCCTTCCGTGATCCACACTCAGGAGAATGTGCCCTGACCACCACCCACCCTCACATGGCCTTTCTCCTTGAAGATCCATTGGCTTTCACTAGGATGTCTTCCTTGTCTTTCGCCAACATAGTATTTGATGATACATCTTCATCAGAAGACAATTCATACCCTGAATGTACAATAGCTTTTAGAGCCATAGGAGCATGTGGAAGGTAAGGTTTTTCTGAGTAGGATGTGGTGTGACTTAGTTGGAAGTCTGCATTTAGCAAAAAGATACCAGATGCACAGGGATCCTACTTGACCTATGGAACTGTGCTTCTCTTCTTTGCACAGAAATGTAGATGCTCTTGGACTCCAAAAATATTCTTTACAGAGAGAAACCAGCAACTAAGTTGTCACCTCCTCCATATATCTCTGATTGGTCTGATTCACAGAAATAGATATTTCCCTCTGTCCCTTTCAAGATAAAATGACATAGTGTTAATCACATTAAAAGATGCCAAGTGAAACAACAGTCCAAGAGAGGGGTGAATGTGCCTACAGATGTGTAATAAAGGTAGAGAACTATAGTTAGTGGAGATTTTTCAAAGAACCAAAGTAGTAGAGCCCTTGAGTCCAGTCAAGAGGGAGCTTGGAACTGACACTTGAAATGGAGACACCATAATATTACTGAACTGGAAGAAACTGGTGTCAAAAGAAAAGATCTGAGTTCTCAGTCATAGGTTCCTGGTTGCCATTCATTCCTCCTCAGCAAACAATGACATTTGCTCTGCTAAGAATTAGAAAACCTGAGAGAAAGGAAAAGAAGATGTGATAAGACATGCGTGATACTGTCTCTCCTCCTTCCCTAGAAATATTCTATGGCAAGCTTAAGGAGGAAGCCTGGGAAAGGTTGGTGGAAGAGGGAAATATGCAGACAACTAGAATGATATTTAGGAGAAGAGAATTTATAGTAAGCTGATAAATTCCTTTGAATTACTCTGTTGCTTTAACTCTAAAGAGTGACAATTCAAATAAGAACAAAAGTGAAATATACAGACAGGATTGAATAAATCTTATGGACAGGTAACCTTACGGCTACGGTAGGAACTCTCTGTTACTCTATTTTAGTGTGCCTGTTTGACCCATGATCAAAAGTAATGTAATTGTCCATGTGTATGTGTGTATTTCTATTAGTTTCAGAGATGCTGAGAGAAGCTCCCTGCCTGTCCCCTGGCTTACCTGGCAATAAGTGTCTGTTCAAAGAATAAATAGCAAGGTATAAAAATCAGAATTAATAGCCATACAGTCAGCCTCCAACTCCTGGAAGAAATTACCTCAGAGTTGGTATTTATCAGGTTTTGGATAGTTTCAGTGGCAAAGAGCTCATTACCTGTAAAAGCATTTCAGATTAAATTGTTGAGTAATTTGATTGCACAAATTATAATATATTGAGCTAAAACAATATATAATACAACAACTATTGATAAATTCCTATCATCTTGGCTTGAAATCCATATCACTATTATTTTGTTTTGAAAAACAATTTTTCCTATGTGTCTTGTCATACAATCCTAAAAGGAGTATTTCTACCATGTAATCCCTTTTTTAGATCTAATATCTGCTAACATGTATCTTTTTTGACATTATTACATAAGCAATTTACAAATGCAAAAAATGAGGTTAAAATAAATTAAATAGCTTGTCCAATGTCAGACTGTTGGCTATTTGGGGACTTGAACTCAGTTTTATAATTTATGAATATAACCACAATTGTGTACTGAATAGTAGCTCCAGTTCCTTAGAGATATCTTTGTAAAAGTTTTTCTACAGCAGTAATTATCTCAATATGCTTTCCTACACTACAGCAAGATAAAGATTCAGGCTATAATTTAAATATTGTTTTTTAAATGCAGAAGGACTATTACCAAATAAAACTTGGCTGTGGGATTGATGACCATATTTCTAGGTTCTTGTTGGATTCTTGAACAGATCTGTTTGCACTCTCACTGCTTGAGTGTCCACTTTGTGTGCTTTAATTCTGTAACTTGAATATTTCTAAAAGAACAATATGTAATGTATCAACTAGTGATTTCTTACTATTTATCTTCTTTTCTTGAAATTCTGTAATATTGCTACTTTTTTCCTGTTTTTTTCTCTTTAAAGAAAAAAAAATGTTCACAAATAAAACTTGGCCACAAAATACCCAGTTAGATAAACTGAAATTGTGTGGGTGCTACATAACTTTTATTTATTTTGAAGTAAACAAAATTTCCAGATTTTTATAATAATTGTTTCATAAAGGCCTTTCTAAGCCAGCAGTAAAATTTATCATTTTAGCTAAAATGCAAATCATTCATCTTAGTTAAATGTCATCATTTTGGATGAGGTCTGTTGCAATCATTTTAAAATTTGATTCTGACATTTATCATATTAGCTTGTCTCTAAACTTTATGTCATCTATAAATTTGATAACTGTGCTTTCTAAGTTTTTCATTATGTCATTGCTAAAATATTAAAAGACAAGATAAATCACAATGCCCCTGAACATAGAAAGATCTAAACCTCTCCAGAGAAATGTTTCAGTAATTCGTAGAAAAATTATCCAGATTAATGAAGATATGAGTAAACTTTCTTGAAGGTCATGTAGAAATCATGATATTCTACCTGTCAATTCTATCAAAACAAACTAATTGGATTTGACCTATTATTAATGGACAAAATCACATAGGCTGCTGGTAATCACATAACATTTTCTACAGCCTTCAAAACAATATAATTATTAATATCCTTGCCAGTTTTCCAAGGAATAAACCTCATTGTGCTTGAGAAGTGTTATATTTTTCTGGAAAAACAAAACCTGGGCCTTTTAGGGATGACGACTTCCTTCATGATAATGTTTTGGAATATTACACAATTTTTTCTTAACAGAAACAATCTGGCCATTTTATCAAGTTCACAATATATGTGACTACATTTTTGTATGTTTAAATATTCTGAAACTCTAAAATTCTATCATTATAATATTTCAGAGTTCTGAAAACAGAAGATAGACAATGTGTAGCATTATCATAGAAGCAGGCTAAGTCCCTTAATATCACCAAACCAATCAAACATTCTCACTTCAAATTCCATTTCAGTAACTGACCATGCTGGCCATACTATTCTTCAAATATATTAACTCACCATTCTGTTTAAAATCTGTTTCTCTTCGTACAGTAAAGATTGCAAAATATTTTCTTGTTCAAAATTGTGAGTTTAATGTTAAATTTGAACGTTTGCCAAAAAAAAACCTGGATTTGAACAACAGTGATTTTCCTAGCTCTCCATTTTACATTTTATGATTTCATGGATTTTTGATCACCCGTGCTTGAGTTACTTCATTCTGTTTTGTCAGCAGTTCAGGCTTTCTGAGTCCTCTCTGGCACTGCTGAGGTGTGTGGCACCTTCCTGGGCATAGTGACCAGGTGTCCCTGCAGAGTCGCCCCGCTAGAACTTGATCCTTTGTGTCTGGCTCTCAAGCAAAGGGGACGCGATCGCACTGCAATTCCCTCATGTTCCACATGATGGTGGCCTTGTCTCCGCAAAGCGGACTCTCCATCCGGAGGAGCGGGAAGTTTATTGGCTTCGGTTTTAAGCTTGGATAGATAGGAAAGCAGTTGTCAGTTTGCCAGAGGCCCTTTGAAACGCGGCTCCCAGCCTGAGTTCCATCACCACCTGCGGTTGGGACCCTCCCTGAGAGCGGTAGGCAGCTTGCAGAGCAGTAGGGTTGCATCTGCTTTTGAGTTTTTATCTTTCTGTTCGAATTTTGAGGATGGAGGATGAAAACGCATAGTGAAAATTTAAGTAATGCTATTTTTCTGCCCTGTGTTTATTAACCTTTACCTTTAATCAATTACTTCCCTGAAAAAATGGTAGTTTCCAAGACAGTAGCCAATATGATTTATCTTGAGTATTTAAGATCTAGTCCTATTAAGGTCTCTGTCAAGCATAAAGTACAAGATTTAAAGACTTCATACCAAAAGGGTGATGTAAAAATGACTTAATGTGAAAAAATAATACTTGGGGTATTTTGAATTAAAGTCTATTATTACGATTGATTTCAACTGTTATTTATGTTTTATAAAGTACTTATAAGAAAATTTTAATATTAGTTGCTTTTGTGGTTCATGTTTTATTTCTACTGACCTGAGATTATCTAGAAGGCATCTAGATAAAGTTTACTAAGTATCAGAGTCCTTGTACTCCTGTGTAAAATTTCCTCAGAAAGTCTCTCAATTTCTTGGCCTTCTTAATAGGCCTATTACGCTTCCTGGCAAGCGTTGAAAACCTCTATGTGGCTATGATATGGACACCATGTGTCTGGTTGCAGACTGTAGTCAATCTGAACTGTGTTGGGGGGAACTTTTAGTAGAGTTCTGCTCCCTCTACTACAAACATGTTGCGTCAATAAATATGGATTGATTGATAGTTTCAACTTTTTTTCTTTTTGTCTTCTCCAATTCCTTTATTTATGAAAGATGTAGAATGTTCAGATAGGGGATTACTATGCTTCCTGAATACAGTGATGTGATAGTCATATGATTAATGGGGGGCTACAGAGAAACAGGAGTAAGAATGGCCTGAGTGTTGCCATGTTCTTTCATGTTCCAAGAATTGTCCTGGTGTTTCAGAGTAGACCACATAAAAATGTGATCAGAACAAGGGCATAACAAACAAACAGCCAACTGACAGGAGATGGATATGCAATTTTCAAGATTCTGTAGAAATTCTATCCATTACTTTTGTTACCCTAGAAGGTATTACAAAACCACATACATTTAACACAACCTTAGACTGGAGGGCTATCAAGACCTTCCCTCCATTACTTAAATATATTCTTGATGTATTTAAAAGCTAAATAATGTTCCTTTGTATTAAATGTACTATCTTTTTTTATTTAAAGAAAAAAAACAGGAAAAAGGTAGAAATATTACAGAATTTAAAGAAAAGAAGATAAACAGTAAGAATCACTAGTTGATAAATTACATATAGTTCTTTTAGAAATAGTTATTCAATTTACAAAATTAAAGCACACAAAGTGGACACTCAAGCAGTGAGACTGCAAACAGATCTGTTCAACAATCCAACAAGAATCTAGAAATATGGTCATCAACCCCACACACCTAAACATACATACAGCTATATCTTTTATAGCGTTTCCTATTTCCTCTTTTTTTACAATAGCAATTATACATTTTAAAAATTTTATTTAAAGAGAAGAAAAAAAGCAAAACAGAAAAAAAGGTAGTGACAATACAGAATTCTAAAAGAAAGAAAGAAAAAAAGAGAATGAGAAAAAGCCCCACTAAGAAATCAGTAATTTATAAATTATGTACTGCAATCCTGGATGTAGTTGTTCAAGTTACAAAGTTAAAGGGTACATAGTAAATATTCAAACAGTCAGACTACAAACAGTTCTGCTCAAAGATCCAACAAAGATTCAGCAATATGGTCATCTATTTTACACACTCATACATACATGCAGTTATATCCCTTAGAGCACTTTCTTTTCCTCTCTTTTTTACAATAGCAATTACACATTTTGGTTTTATTACTCTTGTAGTTCTTATTTACTTTTTACACTAGAGACACAATATGATATTTATAAATATGGTTCTCATTTATGAGGATAGTCTCAAGTTGTCTCCACTTGCCTATGAACTGTACCATCTTAGGAGAGAAAAAAAGTCCATAAAATATAAAATTCATTAGTGCAAAGTAGCCAACAAGCTTGAGTGATATGGTTGGGGCACTTTTCACCATCAACTAGAGAAAAAAAGTCCTGGAATTTATAGGTGAAACATAGTTTGCCACAACAGTATAAACATGTGGTAGACAGTTGTTAGAACCCCTACCTTACCTAGCCGTTGGTAGAACGGCTTCCTGCTTCTCATGCATCAGACAAAGATGAGTCTCCCATCAACAAAATGAATGGCACTCAGAATATTGCTTTGATCACTTTGAAGTTCACAGTTTTTAAATCTAGAAAAACAAAACAATAAAGTACAAATAATAACTATACTAACAGTTAAGCACCTACTTGTTATCACAAACAGTGCAAACTGCATTTCATATTTTATCTCATAGTAATTCCTTGGGAAAGTTTATATCATCATCATTATTTTGCTAATAGAGAACAGGTTTGTTGAGGTGAAATTCAATACCACTTAAAAACTGCAGAATAGTACTCAGCACAACCCACCTCAGGGGTAGGCTGCCCGGAACCTTCCTCGTGGGCCTGCCCTGCCACCAGGAATATCAAGGAGGCCTGCCCAAGACTGAAAATGGCCCTGGACTGCTACAGATGGGCCTGCCCTCCCACTTGGAACATCAGAAGATCTCAGCTGGATCCAGTTAGTATGAGAAAATTTGGAACTTTGCTCCCAGGTGGCGAACTTTGGACTACACCGCATTGACTGTATCAGTGTGATAAGTATACCCCTAAAATAGAGGTGTACAGGGGATAAATAGGGCCAGTAGTAAAACCCCTTCCAACTAACTGTAAGACTTTGGTGTGTTTTAAAAGAGTGTGTGTGATCCCCTGCTACACATAGAAAACATCAGGCTAAGTGAAAATGACAAAATGAAAAAGCAAAATGCAGATTCAAACATATAGTTCACCAAAAGCAAGTATAGGAGACATTGAAATAAAGGACTCCAAAAGTAACACACCAGGAATCTCTGAAAAAGATAGCGAGTAAAATAAAACAACAACTGCATCAGGCTATAGAGGAAATTAAATTAGAAATACTCTCCCATGCAAAGATAGAAATAACAACTTTAGTAAAGGAGTTGTTGAATGCAGCTAAAGAAGAACTAGAGAAAAAAGTTCATGGAGCATGGGAAACTGATTGAAACTTTGAGCATGGAAAACTGATTGAAACTTTGAATGAACAATATAGAAAACAAGCAGAATTCATGAAACAAATTCAAAGAGACATCCAAGAAACAAAAAATTCTATTGAAAGCGTGCAAAACTGCCTAAAGGAAGCTGAGGATAGGATTTCGGACCTTGAGGACAGGATCACAGTTAGTGATCAGGAAAGAACAGAACTTTTAAAAATAACAAAGCAGCATGAAATGACAATCCAGAAGCTTCATGATGATGCCAAGAGCAACAATATAAGAATAATGGGCATAAGTGAAGATACAGGAGTCCAGGCAAATGACATATGTATTCATGGAAATAATAGCAGAAAATTTCCCAAAAATGGGGAAAGAATCTGATATGCAGATAAGTGAGGCATATAGAACACCAAACAGTCACAAGCAATATAAATCCACACCCAGACACATAATAATTAAGATCTCAGACATACAGCATAAAAACAGAATACTAAAAGCTGTCAGAGAAAAGACACAACCCACCTATCAAGGAAAGCCCATTAGAATCATGGCAGACTTTTCAGCACAAACCCTCAAGATAGGAAGAGTTTGAAGTGAGCTATTTCAAGCCCTGAAAGAAAGCAACCTTCAACCCAGACGGATGTACCCAGCAAAATTTTCATTCAAATTTGGTGGAGAAACAAGATGCTTCCATGACAAAGAATAACTGAAGAAATTCATGTCCACCAAACCAACCCTAGAAAAAGTACTGAAGGACATACTAGACAGAGATAAAAATGACCATAATCCCCAAAGCAACAACAGAAAGAAACCACCAGATAGGATAAGCAATTAAATAAAAGGAAAAGCAGAAATAAACAACTGGAACATAACATGGCAAAGTCAAGCCAGTACATATCAGTGATATCCATAAATATAAATGGCCTCAATTCACCTATAAAAAGAAATAGATTGACAGAATGGATCAAGAAACAGGATCCCACAATATGCTGTATAGAAGAAACACATCTGATCCAAAAGAAAACACATAGATTAAAAATCAAAGAATGGAAAACAGTATTCCATGCAACAGGAATCCAGAAAAAAGCAGGGGTAGCTATTCTATTTGCAGACAACATGAACTTCAAACCTAAAATGATTAAAAGAGCTAGAGAAAGTCACTACATACTTGTTAATGGAAAAATTCAAGAGGAAGAACTAACAATTATAAATATGTATGCACCAAGTACAGGAGCACCCAACTATGTAAGACAGATACTAAGGGACATGAAAAACCAAATACACGAGAACACAATTATAACAGGAGATCTTAACAGCCCATTGTCACAAAGAAATAGATCAACTAGACAAAAAGTCAGCAAAGAAATAACAGAAATGAATTATACCTGTGAGCAATTGGACTTAATAGACATCTACAGAGTGTTCCACCCAACCACATCAGAATATACATTCTTCTCAGCTGCACATGGGAAATCCTCCAAAATAGACCATATATCATCCCATAAAACATTCTTAGGTAAATGCAAAGGTATTGAAATCATACCATGCATAATATCTGACCATAGTGCACTGAAATTGGAAATTAATGACAAAAGAAATTGTAAAACCTGCATAAATACATGGAAATTAAATAACAGCCTTTTGAACAACCAGTGGGCTACAGATGAAATTAAAGAAGAAATAAAATAATACCTACAATTCAAATGAAAATATAGAAACAGCATACTGTAATCTGTGGGATACAATGAAAGCAGTCTTAAGAGGGAAATATATAGCAATAAATTGTCATATCAAGAAAACAGAATGAGCACAAATAAACAACCTAATGCTCCATCTCAAGCT
>PVLA01009139.1:66718-79609 GCA_004027455.1 Hydrochoerus hydrochaeris
AATAATAAATAAAAAGGGAGAAATTACTACAGATCCCATGGAAATTCAAAAGATCATGAATACCTACTTTGAAAATCTCTACTCACATAGAGTGGAAAACACAGAGGAAATGGACAGATTTCTAGAAACATATGAACTACCAAAGCTCAACCAAGAAGATATAGCAATTTTGAACAATCCAATATCAGCTATTGAAATTGAAAATGTAATTCAAAACTTACCAACAAAGAAAAGGCCAGGTCCTGATGGATTCACAGCTGAATTCTACAAGAAATTTAGAGAAGGTTGATGCCAGTACTCCTTAAACTCTTCAACAAAATTGAGGAAAAAGCAATGCTCCCTAAATCATTCCTGGAGGCAAGTATTACTCTGATACCAAAACCAAAGCAAGATGCCACCAAAAAAGAGAACTATAGGCCATTCTCACTAATGAACATTGATGCAAAGATTCTCAACAAAATACTGGCAAATAGAATGCAGCAAATCATCAAGAAGATTGTACATCATTAACAAGTGGGGTTCATTCCAGGAATGCAAGGATGGTTTAACATACACAAATCAATAAATGTAATACACCACATCAACAGAGCCAAAAACAAAAACCACATGGTCATCTCAATAGATGCAGAAAAAGCTTTCAACAAAGTCCAACACATGTTCGTGATAAAAACCCTTCAGAAACTCAGAATACACAGCGTCTACCTCAACCTTAAAGGCCATCTATGACAAACCAACAGCCAACATTATACTAAATGGACAAAAACTGAAAGCTTTCACTTTAAGATCAGGAACAAGACAAGGATGTCCACTATCACCACTCCTTTTCAGAATAGCTCTGGAAACACTAACCAGGGCAATCAGACAAGAGAGAGAAATAAAAGGAGTAAAGATAGGAAAGGAAGAAGTTAAATTATTACTATTTGCAAATGACATGATACTCTATATAGAAGACCCAAAAAACTCCATTAAAAGACTACTAGAGGTAATAAACAAGTTCAGCAGTGTAGCTGGATACAAAGTCAATGCTCAAAAATCAATAGCATTCCTGTACACAAACAAAAAACTCACTGAGAGAGAAATTATGGAAATATCGCCCTCTATATAACATGTAAAATAATGAAATACTTAAGAATCAACCTAACTAAAAATATAAAAGACGTATATGCAGAAAATTATACTATGCTGAAAAAGGAGATTGAAGAGGATATTAGAAAATGGAAGGACATTCCTTGCTCTTGGTTAGGAAGAACGAACATTGTGAAAATGGCCATACTCCCAAAACTGTTATACAGATTTAATGCAATCCCAATCAAAATACCATTGGCATACCTCACAGATCTAGAGCAAACACTACTAAAATTGATTTGGAAACAGAAGAAACCTAGAATAGCAAAGGCAATTCTAGGCAACAAAAGGAAGGCAGGAGGCATCTCAGTTCCTGACTTGAAACAGTACTATAAAGCCACAGTGATAAAATCAGCTTGGAGACATAGGGGTAGGCAGAGAATTCATGAACATAACACAAACTGCATGGGAAACACTTCAAAAATCAACAAATGGGAACTCACATTATTGAAAAGTTTCTGCACTTCAAAGGAAATCACCAACAGAGTGAAAAGAAAGCCAACAGAGTAGGAAAGAGTTTTAACCAGCAACCTCTCAGACAAAGGACTTGTGTCCAGAATGTATAAACAATTGAAAAACATCAAGCCCCCCAAATTCAAAGACCCTCTCCAAAAATGGGCATCTGAGATGAACACACAGTTCTCAGAAAAAGATATACAAATGGCAAATAAATACATGAAGAAACGTTCACCATCACTGGTCATTCGAGAAATGCAAATTAAAACAGCATTGAGATTCCACCTTACTCTGGAAAGAATAGCTGCCATCAAAAAATCAACTGATAACAAATGTTGGTGAGGCTGCAGGGAAAAAGGAACACTGCTCCACTGTTGGTGGGAATGTAGACTGGTGCAACCATTATGGAAATCCATATGGAGAATTCTCAGAAGACTAGGATTGGAAACCCCATTCAATCCAGCTATTCCCCTCCTGGGTATTTTCCCAGAAAACCTGAAAAGGTCATATCACAGTGATATGTTTATAAACCCATGTTTATAGAAGCACAATTTGTAATAGCTCAGTCTTGGAAACAACCAAAATGCCCACCAACTGCAGAGTGGATGAAAAAGATATGGTATTTTTCTACAATGGAATATTATTCAACTATAAGAAAGGATGGTCTTGGGACCTTCATAGGTAAATGGAGGCAACTTGAGACTATCCTGGGTATTTTCCCCAAAGAACTGAAAAGTTCATATCACAGTGATATATGTGCATCCATGTTCATAGCTGCACAATTTGTGATAGCTAAATCCTGGAAACAACCAAGATGCCCATCAACTACAGAGTGGATGAAAAAGACGTGGCATTTTTATACAATGGACTATTACTCAGCTATAAAAAAGGATGATCTTGAGGCCTTCATAGGCAAATGGAAACAATTTGAGACTATCCTCATTAGTGAAATAAATAAGAATCATATTTATAAATATCATATTGTATGTCTAGTGTAGAAAGTAAATAAGAACTACAAGTGTAATAAAACCAAAATGTGTAATTGCTATTGTAAAAAAGAGAGGAAAAGAAAGTGCTCTAAGGGATATAACTGCATGTATGTTTGAGTGTGTAAAATAGATGACCATATTGCTGAATCTTTGTTGGATCTTTGAAGCAGAACTGTTTGTAGTCTGACTGTTTGAATATTTACTATGTACTGTTTAACTTTGTAACTTGAACAACTACATCCAGGATTGCAGTGCATAATTTATAAATTACGGATTTCTTAGTGGGGCTTTTTCTCATTCTCTTTTTTCTTTCTTTCTTTTAGAATTCTGTATTGTTGCTACCCTTTTTTCTGTTTTGCTTTTTTTTCTTCTCTTTAAATAAAATTTTTAAAATGTATAATTGCTATTGAGAAAAAGAGGAAATAGGAAGTGCTATAAAAGATATAGCTGCATGTATGTTTGGGTGTGTGGGATTGATGACCATATTTCTAGATTCTTGTTGGATTGTTGAACAGATCTGTTTGCAGTCTCACTGCTTGAGTGTCCACTTTGTGTGCTTTAATTTTATAAGTTGAATAACTATTTCTAAAAGAACTATATGTAATTTATCAACTAGTGATTCTTACTGTTTATCTTCTTTTTTTGAAATTCTGTAATATTTCTACCTTTTTCCTGTTTTTTTCTCTTTAAATAAAAAATAATAAAAAAACTGCAAAGCAGGAATATTCATGCAGTTTGTCTAATGACACTACTCTCAATCCACTGAAGATCCACTGAAGATCATTTAAGCAAAATGGATTTCTTGACTTTATCAGAATTGAAATATCTTAATTATTGAAAGGGAAATTTAACAAGGGCCAGAGTAAATCTTTCCTTACTTGCTGGAATAACTAAATTAATTGTAGTTAATTACAATAATTACAAACTCCAAACAATAACAATATAGGCTTTCAAAACAAGATGATAGAAATTTAGCAATGGTTGTTACATTGCATATTGTTATCTTCAAAAGGGTTTTCAATTGGAAAAGAAATTCATTATCACTGTTTTTATTGTTTGCATATATTTCTTAGGAACAAGTTACTTCAGAATTATATAAGAATAAATGCCACATTACAATATATATTTATCCTTACAAATTTAATCAACGATAAAGATGTTAGATCCACAAAATTTCCTCATCCCCTTACCCTTTCCCTTGCTATCTTTATGTCTCATTATTTGTAACAGTTTTTACTCCAAGAGTGGAAAATTCATCCCATTCAGGCTAGTTCAGGGACTCTGGCAAAAATTGCACTGGTTAGATTTTTGTTGCTACAACAAATACCTGAGATAATCAGCTTATAAAGCAACCATATAGTTTGAGAAGTTTCAATTCCAGGTCAGTAGGACTCATTGCTTTGGGGCTCATGGAAAAGAACCACATCATAAGCTCTAGCTCTTAAATGGTCTCCTACTGCTGCCCAGCACCATGCTGGGAAACAATCATTAATGTATAGGCCACAGGGATGACTCAAAGTGTATGAAATATCTGTATTCAGGACTAGATTTTGGTAGATAGGTGTGATACTACAGTATCCCAGAATGATTTGCATCATAACAATGGAAAGATTTTAACCACTGAGGCAAAGTGGTCATCATGTCTAAGACTAAATGCATGCACTTGATTGGGAGGATATTGGCTAGCTCAAGCATAGGCCATTGTATCTTACTATTCTTCTACTACTGCTGCATGGACTAGGGATAAGACAGAGCAAATTCACTGAAGGCAAAAGTTCTAAGGAAATTCCACTTTTTAAAAAAATATGCAATGTAGCCATATTTATCTGTTTCTAGAGTATCTTTCAGTACTCTTTGTAGTGTTGGTTTGATGGTCATGAGTTTCTTCAGTCTTTCTGTGTCATGGAAGTATCTTATTTCTCCATCAATTTTCAAAGATAGTTTTGCAGGGTACATCAATCTGGGTTGGAAGTTGTTTGCTTTTAGGATTTGAAATACTTCACTCCAAACTCTTATTGACTTGAAGGTGTGTGTTGAGAAGTCTGCTGTGATTCTGATTGGTGTTCCTTTATAGGTGATCTGTTTCTTTTCTCTGACAGCTTTTAGTATTCTGTTCTTGTGGTGAACTTCTGATATCTCAATTATTATATGTCTGGTGAAGATTTATTTTGGTTTGGCTAATTGGGTTCTATATGTCTCACTTATCTGCATGCCAGATTCTTTTCCCATGCTTGGAAAATTTCCTGCTGTTATTTCTATAAACAGTCTTCTTATGTCATTTTTGTTGACCCCTGATATTTCATTGACACCCATTAGTCTTGCACTGCTTCTCTGTGCATCATCTTGTAGCTGTTGAGTTGTTGTTTTCCTGGTTTCTGAGGAGTGGATAAAAAGGATGTGGTATTTTTATACAGTGGAGTATTATTCAGCTACAAAGAAAGACCACATTGAAGCTTTTATAGGTAAATGGACATGACTTGAGACTATACTCATAAGTGAAATAAATCAATATGTGTATTATACCATATTGTCTCCTTAGTATAAGAAACTGAAAGAACAAATAAGATCCAAAATCTACAATAAATATTATGTAAGGGTAAGAAACTGCTCAAAGGGGAAAAGTAAGTGGGTTAGGGGAAAAGAGGAAAGAAAGGAGAGAAAAGGAAAAGTCATAAATTTATATATATATATATATATATATATATATATATATATATATACATACACACACACAAGATAGTTAAAATGACTATACTACTAATTCTATATTTCTTGGGAAAGAACAGTTAATACTCATATGATTAGATAAATTTTACATGTCTATATCTGGTAATCTAAGAAACCCTTTTGAAGATAACAATATGCAATGTAACAACCATTGTTAAATTTCTATCATCTTGTTTTGAAAGCCTATATTGTTATTGTTTGGGGTTTGTAATTATTGTTTGTCTCTTTTTTTTTGTTTTTCTTGTCTTGTCTTTGTTGCTCTTGAATAAAAAATGCATTGAAGGGCAAATTGGAAGCGACAATGAAAAAAATATGCAGTGGGTACAGACAAGAGCAGAATGGGTCTTTGAGCATCATAATGGGTTTACATGTATTTCACCAGTTGCTGTATATGTTAATACAGATAAATATTTTCACAGTTAGTATATATGTCCTTGAGTAACTTAAAAACACCACTTAGTCTAACTAATGGCTTTCAAGTAATAAAATTGCATTTATTGTTTCTAATACTTGCCTCAGAGCACAATTTAATTGTTCTGATTCAGTTGTTCCAATGCAGGCTCTGAAATCACTATTTTTTGTTCAAAATGTTTGTTTTTGATCACTTGATAATCACATTGTAGAATTATGTTTAAAGACTTGAGAATAATATCCAAAAGAAAAGTATATTTACTAAAACTGTAAAACAGTTCTTAAATGTAGACTAACTTTCTCTCCCTGATTTACATGACAAATTAGGCATATCTATAGTCATCCTTCTTCAGGGATTCTGCATTTGTTAGCTCACTTCTCTCTGGAATGTATTTGCAAACTCAAAATAAATAATAAATATTAAGGATCAATGTATTAGAAAGTTTAAGATGCTCAGTGGATACATTTTCACTTGACATCCAAAAAGTAACATTTTTTTTCTTACTAGTGTAGCTCTTACACTAAAAGTGTCTTGCCTGGTCTATTTAATGCTCTCTGTTGCTCTCTCTCTCTCTCTCTCTCTCTCTCTCTCTCTCTCTCTCTCTTGTCTTTTTGACACAGAGTCTTGCTATGCAGTTCAGGCAGCTTTGAGTTCATTTTGTAACCCAGGCTGGTCTCAAATTCCAAGTTCTGGGATTGCAGGCATATGCCAATATTTCTCATTTTTGTATTTTTACTAATGAGTTCATTCTTTAAAATTACACCCCTCCCAGCATAGAAATGAGGTGCTATATAATGTTCTCATGTACAAGAACATTTAATGTGCCTTGTGGAAAAAATAAGTGCATTTGAGGAACTTTGTTAAATAGTTATAGGGCTAATATGAGTTCAATCTCAACAAATCAACAGTCCATATTGAACAAGGTGACTTTAAATAGAATCATACATAGAGGAAAGTTATTACTGATTGGTGGATTAAAACGTCATGAACTGCTTATTTCCTCTGGGTGTAATGGTTTGGGATCCACTAATTCCTTGTCCCTGTCAACTTCATAGTATATACCTACAGCAGATGATGAGAACTGTTTTTTATCTCCTTGAAGAAATTCAAATTTCCTTTACTACAACAAATAATCATATTTTTAGAAGAAATTCAAGATTTCTGTGTACCTAAAGATATTACATAGGACACCTAGGTCCTTTGTCTTTTGGTATTTCATTCATGAAAATATAAAGAAAAATGAAAAAGCAAAGTACGTAATAGAGTTCCTCAGCAGAAGTTGAATAAGACAAAAAACTGAAGGATATATAATCACTTTACCACCAACACAGAAGAAAATATTTATTAAAGAAACAGGATAATCTCTAAACTCAAAATATGACACAGTACCTCAGAAACATATAAATGTGAGTTTTCAAGTAACAATATTAAAACTCACTACAAAATGAATTTGAAAATAAAAATGAAATAGCTAATTTTGTTAAGAAAAGTACTAAATGTGATAAAACTATGGTGAATAAGCACATTCAAAATCATATTATAGTAAAAGTCACATTACCTTTAATCATCCTCAAAATACTCCCCTTCACTTCTAAAAAACTTATTCTACTGTTTGTGCCTGCTACTCTCTGAAGCAGTCCTGGAAGTTCTCTTTCTTGGATATCTTTTCATAAGTCATCCATGTTTTGAATTTATTCAAAACATTTGTGGCAATTTCTATCAAATAAAAACATTGTATAGCCAGGCATGGTGGCTCATGCCTATAATCCCAGCACTCAGGAGGCTGAGGCAGGAGGATCGTTGTGAGTTCGAGACCAGCCTGGGCTACAAAGTGAGCTCAAGGCCAGCCTGAACTGCATAAAGAGACCCTGTCTCAAAAACACAGAAAAAAAATTGTACTGTAATGTGTCTTTATCCATACTGTTCGCTGGATCTGGCACAGTGGAACTTCTGGCTCTTCCCCAAGACAAAATAACCATGAAAATTATACATTTTGAATCAATTAAGGACACTGAGGAAACAAGCAACCACCACAAGTCAACTAAAGATGCTCATGAAAGAATCCCAGAACTGCTTTAGAAAGAGCCAAGAAAACAGGGTTCAGTGCGTGTGAAGGATGGCAGAGTATTTTGAGTGAGATTAATGGTAATAATCTTTTACTGCAATATTAATGGTAATATCTTTTACTGTTCTGTCTTGTTCTGCTGTATTTTGCTACCTTCAAAATAAAAAAAATTTAAAAAATTTAAAAAAGATAACAAAGTAACAAAATTTAAGCATTCTCTGCATGTGTTAATCACCCCTATCATTCAGAGAATATACAATTAAGTGCATGACACCGAGAGATGAAGTTTATGAAATTAAAGTATTTAGGATAGTTATTTGGTATTTCTTTAGGAATATTTTCTCTTCTGGATTTTTTTATTCTCCACAAATTACTGAATAAATTTCAAACACTTTGAGTCACAAAACCATGCTCACTTAAGGATTGTCAAAGTTAAAAGAAAGTCAACATATAAGCTAACATGTGTAAATCGATATAACACAATAATAATTCTTCTGGCTACATGGAAGCAATTTGCACTAGATCAGCTAAAAAGAATTTAAAGAGAAACATTCTAAGGCTATTTTCACAGTCAGAGTGTAGAAATATTCTTTTAGGAGACCCTTATTGCTGTGCTAATCTTGAGCACTGGCATAGAAATTTAATGTTTTAATGGGCATCTATTTTGCTAAGGCTTGGAGTAGTAACTGAAAAAGATTTTATAATAACGTTCATACTGGGGTCAAAATGTTCCTATTCATCTTTTTTTCCAACCAATTCGTTATGGTGGCTTTTCTTCCATGCCAAACATCCAACTGGTTGGGAACCCTATTCTGTTAAGCACTTTGAGTCAATTTGTAAAGCTGCAACCAGCTAATTAAGAATCACTGATATATAGCCTTGACCCCTCCAGGGCAAGAACCATCTGCATTTCCTGAGATCCACACCATATTGGAACTTGGAGAGCTGGGAAAACAAGCAGCCAGTGTGCCATTCTAGTAAGTGGCTGTGGCCTGACAAGCCGTGGCTGCTCCAGGGCAAGAACCATCCTTGTTTCTCCAGCTCTGAGCCATGTTGGAACTTGACGCACTGGAAGAATAGGCAGCCAGCTCACTGCTCTGGTAAGCGGCTGTGGGCCTGCCAGTGTGTGGGCTAAGAATCAGACATCTACTCCCACCCTCACCTTCACCGTCACCCACCCTTGTTAGCAAGTGGGAGCTGGAGGTCTGAGTATCTCTTGGGAGCATGAATGTATGCAGTGTGACAAGTAAGGGGATTTCCTTCTACCATCTCTGCAAAGGCAAATATTTTTAACACTGTTTTGCTCAGTTCTGATTAATGGTACTGCTCTATTCAATATTCTCTTTTTATAAGTTCAGTATTTCCTTCCATTGTGCTCTACCTGATTGAAAGAACAGCTTTTGTGAAGAGAACAGGATGCACTATTGTGCTTATTGCTGTGGTTCTGGTGACCTGCTGTGAGGGTCTGTGCCAGTTTCACTGCACTGTCTCAGTTGGCTTTGTTCTGTCTTGTTCTGCTGTATTTTGCTACCTTCAAAATAAAAAAAAATTAAATTTTTTAAAAATATAGCAAAGTAACAAAATACCTCCAAAAACTCCCAACTCCACCAAAGCTGATCCATGGGGCATGGATGAGGAAAAACTCAAAAACAAAGCAACAGAATTATATAATGTGATTTAAAAGTAAATAACAAACAACAAAACAGAGCAGTAAGGTATTGAGCAAGCTGAAACATGATATAACTAAACAGATAATGGACTTAAAAGCAAAAGGAGGAAAAGAAAGTGCTCTAAAAGATATAACTGCATTTATGTTTAAGTGTGTAGGATTAATAACCATGTTGCTAAGTTTTTATTGGATCATTGAACAGAACTGTTTGCAGTTTGAATGTCCACTTCATATGCTTTAATTTTGTAACTTGAACAACTATGTCTAAGAAGACAATATGTAAGTTATCAACTAGTGATTTCTTACTGTCTATTTTTTTCTGAAATTCTGTATTGTTTCTACCCTTTTTTTTCTCTTTAAATAAAATTTTAAAAAAAAAGAATCACTGATATAGCTAGAAGGTAAACTTATTTAAATATACTGAGCATGAAAGCCCAGGGAGTAGAAGCTTGTAAAAATCATAAACAGACATCTTATGATACTTGAAATCAAATTGAAATTGTGTGAAAATTGTGTAATTATCAAAACCTGATGGATGAGAAATCAAACACCATAAGGAGGAAAGAAGACATGTGGCATGTGACATTGATATGGTGTGTGTGAGTGCCAAGGAGATATTGGTGTAATGGTCACATGTGAATGGTTTTGAGCGACACCACTGTGCACTTAGACCTCACATTACATGTGCCTTAAATTGTATGTTATATTTTTATTCACAAATTCCACTAAGCAGACAAGTTTATGCAAGTATAAAAGATAACTTTTTTTATATTAGTATATGTACATTATACATTACTTAGGATGGCACCAGAGAGGACAGTAGCCAGAAATGTTTTGAGGTGAAAATATATGAGGTGTGATAAAAATATGGTTGCTGTTTAAAGTTTTTAAAAATTGTATCATAGTAAAACAGAATGTGTGTTTTACTATGATACAATTTTTAAAAACTTTAGGGCTGGGGATTTAGTTCAGTGGCTTAATCTTTCCTGGCAAATGCAAGGTCATGAGTTCGATCCCCAGTACTAAAAAAAAAAAAAAAAAGGAAGAAGTCAAGATGGCCAATCAGTGAGCAACAAAATACAAAGCCTCCTGGGAGAAACAACTCATAAAACACCCTGGAGAGATCTCAGACAGAGGGAGATGGATCCTCTTGAAGCAGGAAGAAATAAAAACATAAAAAAATCTCATCAAACACATCAGGACTACAACTGAAACAGCTAAAAATTACAGGACACAGAATTTTCACTGTGACCCACTAAGTTTGTGCTGGCCTGAATTTGCACCAGTTTGAATCTGCACTGGCTGGCAGAACAACCCAAACTCGTTCCCACCACCACTCACAGGAGCCACTGAAGTCAGGGTTTAGTGAGCCCAACAGAGAGCAGACATGGCTTCAACGGACATTAAGAGACATCTTCGGGACCTTGTAGACAAGCTCAAAACTGAAATATTAAATCAGGTAAAGCAAGATATGAGTAGAGTAATAAAAGAAATGCTCTCAGGAAGCATCTCTCAGGAAGATACAGATGGAAGATGGGAGGGACACACAAAAAAGGAGAGAAACATTCAATAAAGAATATAAAGAAAATATAGAATACATGAAGCAGATTCAAAGATACTACCAAGAAATTAAAAACTCCATTGAAAGCTGGCAAAACTCCTTAAAAGAAACTCAGGATAGACTATCAAAACTTGAAGACAAGTTTGCAATGTGTGATCATGAAAGGAAAGATCTCTTAAAAATAACAAGGAAACAGGCAGTAACAATACAAAGGCTAGAAGATGACAAGAGAATCCACAATTTAAGAATAAAAAATGTGAATGAAGAAGCAGAAATACAAACAGGCAAATTACAAAGGCTATTCACAGAAATAATTAAAGAAAACTTCCCAAGCATGGGAAAAGAAAATGACATTCAGTTATGTGAGGCACACAGAACTCCAGCCACCTACAACCAAAACAGATCTGTACTCAGACATATAATAATCAAGATGCCAGAAATTCAATATAAAAACAGAATATTAAAAGCTATCAGAGAAAAGAAACAGATTACCTATAAAGGTAAGCCTATCAGGATCATGGCTGACTTCTCCACACAGACCATCAGATCTAGAAGAGCTTGGAGCAAAGTATTCCAAGCCCTGAAAGACAATAACCTCCAGCCCAGATTGATGTACCCAGCAAAACTGTCACTAAAAATTAGTGGAGAAACAAGATGCTTCCATGACAAAGAGGAATTGGGGGAACTTGTGACTACCAGTCCAACCATACAGAGAATACTGAAGGACATTCGAGAGAGAGAAAAAAAATACCAGGATTTTAGGAACAGTGGCAGAAAGGCCTCAAGGAATAGGGCAGGCAGTAGAATGAAGGAGAAAAGTAGACAAACAGGCAGAAAAATAGCATAGCAGAAATGAGGCAGAGAAGGATGGCTAGAATCTCTAACATAAATAGCCTTGATACACTATATTGTTAACAGTGCACCAGCATTTAAAACTCACATTACTCACACTTCTCTGCTTAGAAGTATTATATTCTGTTCCAGTCATTCTACCTGTACTAGATTTGAGGGCACAGAGAGTTATCCCCAAAATAACAGGATATAGTATGGTAATCATCCTTAATTTCCTATTTACTTAATCTAAAGTTCTATAAAACCTACACTGTTTTACCTTGACTGATCGTAATCGAATTTGGTTTGTTAGATCGCTGTTTTGTATTGATAGATTTTATTCAAAGCTGTTATGATTAATAGTATCAAGTCTGAGAATATAGGTAACTGCACTGAAGATGACAAGATTGCTGTTTTACTATAATATTCTGTTTTCAGAATACTGCTCCTCCCTTTGAACACATTTATTCCACCTTTCTTGTCACTTTTGCAAGTAGTTCTGGAAGTCATTTTTTGTCAGTTGTCTTTAGTTACTCTGCTGTGGCTTCCTCCATCTCCTAAATCAGTTCTTGGCATTTAGCCCCAGGTCATATTGACTTCAGGGAGGGGCCAGCAGTCTCAGGGGGCCAGATGCCTTACATAAGGTGGATGAGGAGGTACTATAATATTTTTACAAACCTGTCCTTCCATTGAATGGCACTTGGCCACAGCATTCATTGTATGTTTGATCATACCTCTTAAAGACAACAAACAGAACTTTCAGCATTGCTTCAGAAAGCGGCAAGAACATTGGAATAATTGTGTTCAAAGTGAGGCGGGTATTTCCTAGGGAAAGAGGGAGCTAATGGCAAAGTGTCTTGTAATAATTTTTTCTGAATTTAAACATTCTTTATATAGGTTGATCATACGTTATAAGTGGGTGGCACAGTTGTATGCAGGAGAAAATCATCTTTATTGATAAATATACCTTCTGTCAAATGAAGTAGAGAAAGCAGGAAAAAATTAGAATGAGTTGGAGAGCCCATCATGTGGATGGAAGAGGCATCTCTTACCCTG
>PVLA01009140.1:0-79219 GCA_004027455.1 Hydrochoerus hydrochaeris
AAGGCAAAACCCCACAACCAGTCCTCACAAAGGGGTTATCTAGAGGGCCTCCAGCAACCCCCCTGGAGTCTCCACCCTTGACTCCATATTGAGCATTACATAAAAACATACACATGTGAACTACACAAATTACAATTATCAGTACAAAACATTCCAAGATCCCCGCGCCCAATTCCCACATGCAGTGTCCTTTTCCTGGAGAAGCGATTGTCACAAGGCATGGATGGACTAGGATGCGGCATGGACAGAAAAGGGCGCCGCAAGCAAGTGTCATGCCTGTGGATCTAGAAATCAAGGTCATACCTCCTTGCCCCATGCAGTCACACCTCCTTGCCTCATTCAGTCACACCCAGAAGTGTTCTTTATTAATCCCCTTCATGTTTTTGGATCCAGCTAAATGGACATATCAGTATTACAATTTCGAGTGCAGAAAAATTCAGAGTGGAACAGTGTCATGAGGGTGTTATTTTCATTAGTAGATTAACCTATTTTGAGTGGGATATTAGAAAGGAAAACACAGCTAAAGAATGAATGTGACAGTGACCATGATTTGGAGCATATGTATTGTCCTCATCCTGTTGCACATTCTCTCCTTTCTCTTTCCTGCCTCCAGCAGCTATAGTTGGCCACACTCTTGTACCATGGTATTCTGCCTCACCTCAGGCCTACAGCAATGTTAGTAAATGAATATAGACTAAAACCTTTGAAATGTAAACCAAAATATACCTTTCCTCTTTAAAGATTCTTGCATCAGGTATTTTGTCACAGTGACAAAAGGGAAAAATATTTTTCATTTCTTTAAAAGATAGCTATTTTATTGTCAATTCTATCTCTCTAATAAGCTAAAATCACAGAAGAATGAAACTTAATTATAACTTAATGAGAACATTATTATTTTTAAAATTTCATCACCTTTATATATATTTTTGTAAATATGAAGTAGTTGTAAGCTGTTGAGTTTCACTGATATTTAACAACTTACCTGGATATTACCTATTTTTCTATATGCATATTTTCTATGAATTTATACATCTATGTATCATCTGTCCATTTGTATATATCTACTGAATACTTTTATGTCTTGCTTCCTGTAACTACTAAAATGCAACAAAGTTCTTTCAAAAGATTGTATTGATCCAAAGAAAAATTTTAAAACATGATTTGAGGCACAGATACAATTAATATTTATAGTACTAGATTCAATGTGTCATACTTAAGAGTTTAAGGCATCATTAATATGGTTTGTATGAAGTCAAACTCCATGATTCTATTTTTATTAATGTATCTATCACAGCCTGTTGTTTGAAATAACAGAAACTATATTTGTATTAATTTGAGAAAAAATAATTTTTGAGGATAATTTAAAAGATTAAAGGATACACAGTAAGGCAGGTGAACCAAGCTTAGCATCTATGAAGCAAGATAACATAACCCATATAATGCCTAGGTTTATTTATTAGGATAACATTGCTCTTGTTACTGAGCAGAAGTTGTAGACTATAGTCACTAAAACAGCTTAATGATACTGCAAAAATGCTGGAATTCTACCTTTTAGACATTGGATATGTCTACTGTGCCTACAATATCATTACTTTAATGGGTTTTGCTCTGTTGTACTTTTAACCATTTGTTTCTGATTCAAAATCTGAGAAAATACACATAATTTTCCAAGGTTCGGTATGTACTTCCATACAAGATACAATCAAAATGGAAAAGACAAAATCTGGAATTTTAAATGTTTATAATGAGAGAAAATTCTGCCTCGTAAGACAAAATATCACCAAATACAGAAAGTTAATGTGCAAGAGAAAAAGAATGATAAAACTTGTTATATTTAAAATTTATGGTCCACAAATGTTTTATTTTTCTTCAAAACTATGAGTTACAATAATCCAGATGCTACTTCTTTCATTCTTAAGGTTGCTTTCCATAAGTAATGTGGATGTATTTTTAAAATTTTTTCCTTTTTTGCAGAGTTCATGTATGTTTGTGTGTGTGTTTGTAGATACATAGATATTTGCATAACCTAAGCATAATATTTTAATAACATATATACATATAACTTTGTCAGATAAAGATAAAAATAGATACACTTTCTCAAAGAAATACTTTCTCCACTAAGGTGGTGGTTCTTTTAGCTTCAGTTTTGCACTCATGTGCCCAAAACATCCTTTGTGTCAGAAAAAAAATCCTTATCCTTGAGAAAATTCATCTTATTTTCACAGTTTAAAACAATATATACTATTTCTAGATCCATAAAAAATTCAAAGTTTGAAGTTCCAGTAGTAACAGTAGAGTATTCAGTTGTCTTTAGCTCGGTGGGAGATAGCATTCCTTTTTTTCTAAATTTCTTTAATTTTCAACTTCTCCAGAAGTGGAATAATCTTAGGTTGGCCATTCTGTCATCTGAACTATTAATTATGCACATCTGTGAAAGTAAAACTTTATTTTTCATTCCATTAGAAAAAAAAGTTAAAATCTATATTGAATAAAATAATCCTATAGGTAAGATTTGATCTGTACTGAAGTTAATGTGTGTCTCTTTTAAGAGCTCAAAATGCATTCTCTGAAAAAATTAGGAAAATGTAGTAAAAAATTCCCCAGTATCCCAGGTAATGCTACTTGCCTCAATTTCACAACTTTCATTCATGATGTTTTGAAAATTAGAATATAGAAGTCTACCAAGTAGAGTTTTCTGCAACGGTTCTCACCCAACATGATGCAAAAAAAAATCAAATATGTAGCAATAGCAATATAGAGGTTTTAGCAAATCAATGAGATATTGTTCTACAGGAAAATTCACAGAGTTATGGCCTTCAACAAAATATTCTTATAGCTAGAAATTAAGGTAATAATCAAGAGTCATGTGTTCCTTTCATAAAGGACAACAATAAGGAGAAAAGAAGGGATTTGTCCACGTTAAAAGTTAGAAAATTTTATTCTAGACCTCTAATCCAAGTTGTAATGCCTGAATTTATTATCAGAAGCTCAAACTAAGTGAAATCATATTGTAACTCATTAGTCAACTGCAAGAGTTTACTTAAATGAATACTGTTTTCAGAGGTAACAGAGGAATGGTTCTAAAGCACTATGAAAAATTTACTAACATTCAATTTTTGTTTCCATGCAGATATGTTTTATAGTCCATACATAGTTAAAAATAAAAATATTAAATAACATTCAAGATGGATATAAGAAATTTAAGGATCTACTAATGGGAATTGGTTTAATAAAATCATTTAGAGAATGAAGAAATGATAACAGCATCAGAATTTTTATTTATTTTTTCCTTAATAGAATTTCACATTTTCAAGAGGAAATATATTTTTATTTCCTTCTATGTGGCTTACAACTGATGAGAGAAATTTTACATTCTAAATCTGTGCTTTCAGAAATATGAAAACAGAAATCAAGTCCAAAGATTATATTATTATTTTAAGGGCAAAGCTGATAAAATGTATTTGATGATTCTGATAAACATTTTTAAAAAAATTCTCGATCATTTATGTTTGAGATATGATGGAACATGCTTGATTAATGACAGAGGGATGAATATAAAAATATTTATATGCTAGATAATCAACCACTAAACAATTTTATTTGACAAATAATACACCATTTTATGTTTATTTTTTTCTCTACAACCCTAATTTGTGGAGTTGGGATTCAAGGAGTTTCAATAAATGTCATTTGAAGGGGTGCTGGGAAAACAGGCAGCCAGCACACCACTCTGGTTAAGTGGCTGTGGCCTTCCAAGGGCAGCTGCCCAAGGGCGAGAACCATACCAGCATTTCCTGAGATCCGCCATGTTGCAACTTGGGGTGCTGGGAAAACAGGCAGCCAGCACACCGCTCTGGTGGGCAGCTGTGAGCCTACTGGCATGTGGGCTGAGAATCAAACATCCATCTCATCCTCCCCCCAGCAAGTGATAGCCAGAGATCTGAGCATCTCTTGCAAGTTTGACTGTACACAATATAGCCAATAAGGGGGATATTCTTCTGCCATCTCTTTGATGGCAAATATTTTTATTTCTGTTTTGCTCTGTTCTGAACAATGGTATTGCTCTATTCAATATTCTGTTTTTATAATTTTGGTATTTCCTTCAATATTGCTCTACGTGATTGAAGGAACAACTATTGTGAAGAAAACCAGATATACTACTGTACCTATTGCTGTTATCCCAGTAACCTGCTGTGAGGATCTGTACCATTTTCACTGCACTGCCTCAATTGGCTTCATCTTGTCTTGTTCTGCTGTATTTTACTACCTTCAAAATAAAATATGTAAAATGAAATAAAAAATAATAAGAAAAAAATTTAGAAAGTAAATAACAACAACAAAACAGATCAGTAAGTTACTGAGCAACCTGAAACATGATATAACTAAAGAGATAATGGACTTAATAAGCAAAAGGAGGAAAAGAAAGTGCTCTAAAGGATATAATTGCATGTATAATTAAGTGTGTAGGACTGATAACCATGTTGCTAAGTTTTTGTTGGATCAGTGAAAAGAACTGTTTGCGGCCTCACTGTTTGAATGTCCCCTTGTATGCATTAATTTTATAACTTGAACAACTATATCCAAGAAGACAATATGTAATGTATCAACTAGTGATTTCTTATTTTTTATTTTTTTTTGAAATTCTGTATTGTTTCTAACCTTTTTTTCTGTTTTGCTTTCCCCCCCTCTTTAATTAAAATTAAAAGAAATTAAATGTCATTTGAATAAACATTAATTTAATGTAATTTTCTTAGTATTTTTATTACAGTTAAATATTGTTCTAATTTATAAATCAGTCTTAATTAACTATATAAACATATCATCTCAAGTTTAAAACAAGGATGAAATCATGTATTAAAATAACTTTAATATAGTATTGTTTGGATAGACATCTTGAATCTAAGTAGTGGTTAATCTTTTTCTCTCTCTTTGTATCTCTGTCTCTCTGTCTCTCTCTCTCTTTCTCTCTCTCTCTCTATATATAAAATCACTTTTCTCCTAACTTTCTCTGTAACTCTTTTAACTTTTATCTTTCTTCTTTTTTTTATTTAAAAATCTACCAAACCAAATTGAAATTTAAAAAAAAAATATCATGTTTAAACTTGAACTCTTAAGAATAGTTACATATTTTCCTATAGTGCATTTAATCTTGAAATAACATTCAATTATAGTATATATATATATATATATATATATATATATATATATATATGAGAGAGAGGTAGATTTGCAACACATAAAAATAAGACAATAATTAAAAACTTGCATGATAGTTATAGAACAACCAAAATAAAGGCAATTTTTGGATTAAAAATTGGGTTGCTTTCTGAGGATGAAATGAAAAATTATTTCTCATATGTCTTCCAAAATTAAGCTATATTCCACAAATACAACATAGATCAATTTCCATGAAGGCTGTATAAAGGCTTTCCATGAAGGATGCACAAATTAGAAGCACTGTTACTAGAGTAAGAATAAGAAAAATTACTAAGAATGTATAAAATAATGATTTACTTTATTAAGCTTACGAAACTCTTGAGGTCACCAGGTCTTTTTGTGATAGATGAAAGGAATCTGCATTCCGCATAGCATAATCTTGGAGCTAATCACTGTGAATTGCAAACAGATAAAACTAGTTCCTAAGAGATCTGAGTCATAGAAACAAAGTACTCTGATGTATCGTAGTTTTTGTCAGGGTTTCAGGTAAAGCACAATGATAACTACAGAACTGCATACAGAACTATTAGGGATAATAGAAATATTTTGTATATATAATGGTGTTTCTGGAGTTTTCAAAAATCTTGAACACCTAAGAGAGTGAATTTCAGTTTATACTTCAAAAACTTGACTTTTAAAAACTATAATAAAGTAGTCATCGCAGTTATTAATAGAAGCTTGGAATAAGAAATTTTGAAGAGATTTGAGCACATGATTAATCAACACGTGGTTAGTAGGTTAAGTATCAGAAGTAATTCTTTTTTATTCATACAAAGAGATTGTAAACATATTCTAGATTATAGTTTTGGCTCTAGAATTATGTGTTGAACAATGCACAGTAACACATATTTTACCACTTATGAAGTGCTTTTAGTTCTAAATAGTTACAAATAATATCTGAAGTACCTGAGAGCCAGGGATAAATATTATTTATAATGCATTGATAGGGAAACTGAGGCTTATGAAAGTTGAAGCCCTTGTTTAAAAGAGGTCACAATGCAAAGTTCTGAGGAGGGTTCAAACACTACTTCTGGAGCCCTGATAAAAAATATTTCAATTTTTCTCCTTGTACACACATGTAAAATTCTACATTGTCTACAAGTAATAAAAACAAACAATTAGATACAATTCATTCCACAAATACGTATATACTAAGCATTACTTGAGTCCTTGGAGATGAAATATTAAATAAAGACCCTGTTCTTGTTTCTCAAAATACAGAAACTTATAATAAAATTGTTAGTCTATAAGAATGTAATCTTTTCACTAAGATGACTGTCAACTATTTAAGACATAATTTCTCCACTCATTTGTAACATCCATTCATTTCTAAATTATGAATCTGTTTTCTATTTCTTTTGCTTTGTTTATATCAAAGTGTATACACATTGTATGGAAATTCTATGAGGCAACAGAATCTTCTTAATATTTTTGATATATTGCCACCTTAATCCTTATAAAAGTCTGAGTTATGTTCTCCATTATTTTGTCAACTTTTCAGATGTATAATATGAATGGTAAAGTTTACTATAAATGAATATGTGATTGAGGTTTGAATACAGGAGGTAGTATTAGTTTTGTTATAAACTACCACATAAAATGAGATTTTTAATAATGGAGTTCCCTATCAGCTTCAGATTATATGAATTTGAGGTCATGGAGATCCAGTGCAATTAAACCTGAAACAGTATTCCTAGAACCTCACAATGGGAGTTTTCAGACAAGAAGAAAATATTCAGCTCCATAGAAGCTCTTAAATGCATGATAACCTGAGAATTAAATCACATTCTGCATTGTATGAGGGTTACAATGGTTAGGTGGAAGAAATAGGTTTTGAGATGTCATAGATTTTATGTCTGGGACTTGTGTATTGGGATTTTTTCAATATCTGAATATAGGTATCTGTCTTGAATGATTGTTTAAGGATTAAACATATATTAAAGTAGTACAATATTTTAAACACAGTAATTAACATCAATTTATTCTATTGCATCTTAATGATATCAGTGTTGTTGTAGTCAGGAGTTGTGAGGAAAACAATTAGAATTAGGACACAGAATTTATTATTATGATGGTCACCCAGAGTTAAACACAAGGAAATGCAGGAAATAGGTCCACAATACTAAAGAAATAGAATAATCAGCCAAGGGCCTGGATCCCACAGCAATGTCCTGCATGAGTCCAGATGAAAATCTAGAATTCATGACCATGTCTCCCACGAGTCCAACTTGAGGTCTAGAGCCTATGAAAAGGACTCACGCCCATCTGTTTTATGGATCTGCTGGGAAGGCCCAAAGGTCAGCAGTGGAAGCTAGAAAGACTATGCCAGCAGAGTAAAGGAACTGTGCTGGTAGGTTGAAGGTTCTATAATAGAGCTGAGAAGTCACGCTCAAAACAAGGACTGGACCAGGACTGCCCTGAAAAGCACCACCCCCATCTGCAGTAACATAGAGCACCAGAAGTCCTCCAATGACAAGAAGAGTTGAGTACATGCCATAAATCCAGCATGATGAATTTCTCCTGGAGATTAAATAGCACCCATCTTCCCCTCTGGAGCCAGGAAGTGATGCCTCATGTAAGGACCAGAGCTCCCACAAAGTGAATCACATTTACTCTCACCAACAAGGCCCCTGAGCTTCTCTGATGACAATGGTCAAACTCACAATGGGGAAGCTAGTCATGAGGAGCTCTTCCAGGAGAACAAATGGCCCCAAACAGCAACACTTAGAGAAACCTGCAACACCCTACTTCGCTTCCTCACATCTCTATTTTTGCTGGCAACTTTCATCAGGTAGGCTGTCTACATTCAGTGACATGCTGATTTAATTCACCTGTTGTTAACCTGTGCACCAGCTTTTTATCCAGAGCAAATGTCCAAAATCTATCCCTAATGTGTCATTTTTCTTTTTATTGCAGCAAGTCATGGTGGTTTTCAGAAAGTTACTCAACATTATTTAAAACCAAAATTGATTAGAAAACAAATCAAATAAAAAATGCCTGTCTTCGTTACTTTTCCTAATTACTGAGACAAAATACCTGACACTGAAAATTCAAGGAGGAAATGTTCATTTCATCTTGGTGTGTGTAGAGGTTTCTGATCATAGTCAGCTGGCTCCAAGGCAGGGTTGCATAACAAAGAGGCATCAAAGTGGGAGAAATGGTTCATAGTTTGGCAGGCAGGAAGCAACAAGCTGCAAGCAGCAAGAGCATGAGGTCTACCTTTCCCTTTTTATCTCATCCACCCTTCTGGGTGGTGTCAACCACACCAAAAATTGGCCTTCATTTGGAACTCTGTTAAATCAATCAGTGTAATAATTTAGTATTCACATGTCCTTAATCCCAGCATCACATACCTGAGATCCAGTCACCTCTGAAAACCCCCACTTATGAAAGCATGAGCTTTTTGGGGACATGTAGATATGAGCCATAATACCTTCTATCCAGTAGGAGAAAAAATAAGGAATCTCAGATCCCAAGATGTAAAGTAGTTGACTAAGTGATGATAGAGTAAATGAGTATATGAATAAATGGTACAAAGTATTATTTAGACAGAAAATATAAAATGTGAATGTACTGCACACTATGGTAACTATAATCAACAATGAATTGTAGTACATTTTTAGAATAACTAGGAAAGGAAATTTTAAGCATGTCACCACAAAATGCTATGTAGCTGGATTAAATCAATACACATTCTAGACATGTAATTTCACACTGTGTCTCATAAATGTATATGATTATAATTTTCAATGTAAAGTAATCCTACATAAAAACCATATTAATCAGCTGAGCTGTAATAACAAAGTGTCATTAACTCTAAATTTTACAACAGAAATTTAATTTTGTTTAGGTTGGAAATTCCAACTAATTTAAATCCTGGTTTTTAGATGGCTATTTTCTTGCTGTTTGTTGACAGAGTCTTGTTTTGGAACACACTGAACAGAGAAAGAAGAAGAAAAAAGAGAGAGGGAAAAGAATAGGAGAGGAGAGATGATAAGAGACATTGAGAGACCTATAGTATGTTTCTTTTAAAACAGGCTCATCCTATCCTGAGTCACCCACAATAATGAACACCTGTAAGCCTACTTATCTTCCAAAGTACATATTTTATTTGATTAACTATGATAGAACCTTTATAGACTTGAGAGTAAATATTAAGTTAAGTTAAATTTAGAGCCTCATGAGTCACATATTTTATTGCTCATTGTTACTATTTTCCCCAAATAAATTCATTAGAATTTATGATCATTTTGAAAATTACAATGTGTCTACAGAATAATACTACTTGCTTTTCAGTGACTGTGTGTAGATGCAGAAGCTTGTGTCCCCTATAAATATTGATATGCATTTAAAACCTATATAAGGGGCTGGGGATTTAGCTCAGTGGCATAAGCACCGGCCTGGCAAGCGCAAGGTCATGAGTTCAATCCCTGGTACCGCAAAAAAAAAAAAAGTATGTAAAACCTATATAAATACAAAATGCAGGTCTACTCATTGATACACATAAAATGTCTACATATCCATTACTTTGAGGCATATATATCAAGCTTCCATAATCTCTAGAAAATATCTGTAAATGACCTCCAATGCACTGCATGCATATTAACTGGTTAATTGTTCTTATTAGAGGTTTTACTACTTGGAGCATTTTTGTTTGTTTTCCTAACTTTAGGAGATACATATGTTGTTTGCATCTTTTCTTAAAAGTACATTTATAAGTATTTAACATTGATATAAATAGTGATAAATGTTCATGGTAATCAAAGCCTTAGACAAAATAATACAGCAATACATGAAAACAGTGACCCCAAGAAAAGCGCAATTCAAAATGACTGTGAATGTTTACATAAAACTTAGAATAATTTTTCATAAAAATAGCTTAATAAATTTAGTTTCAAAAGTTATTCATCTGCAGGAAATGTGATTTTTCTATTGACACAGTTTTCAATTTCTGAAAAAAATATGTTACATATAGCATTCATGCACTAGGAATTCTTTACTTGGAAATTATTTAATTTGGTACTTTCACATGGATACAATTGTTAATAGATAGTGAAATTTGTCTTTTATTGTGTTGGTAAAAAAATACAAAGAGCATCCAAAAAGTGTTCAGAGTCCTATATAGAAGCCATCTGAAAAGAAAAGTCATGGAAATTTTGCCAGTGACCAGTGTTGGGGCCATTTTTACCGCTACATTTGGAAATGACTCGTGAATACCAGTGATCATAAATGCAGATGTTGTGGTTGGAAATAATCTGTGGGACATTTAGTATTTTAAATTTTATTGGTATATGTTTATGATGCATAAAAGCTACATTCATCTGGAGAAATTCTTATATACACATATCTCATCTTAATTTAATTTAGTGCTGTTGCCAATTTCAAAGTGTGTCTGCTTTCAAAGAGGTTCGCTGTTATTCTGACAGCACATGCAGGAGAAGAACAAAAGAATTCACACTAAAATATGCAGATGAGCAAAGATTTCAAATATCATTTAAAATACAATTGTTTCAAAGTTCTAATTCATATTGTTTAATCTTTGACAAGTTTAAAAATATTTATTTATGGAAAATAAGCTTCTCTGAATTTCCACTGTGTAATTTTGTGGAAATAATTGGAGAAATATAGTCAGATTATCCAATGATTTACATAAAAATATATGAAAATGAAAGTGGGGCAGTGGGAAATGATTGCTGAGTAAGGGAAGCCATTTAGTGTTTTTTGTTAACCTAAGCCAGAAATGAATCCTATGATGTCAAAGTAGAAAAGTCTCCTAAATGAAAGAGTGTCATTCCTTTTTCATGCGTGTGTCATGAAAGAAGTAATACAAAATTTTCAAGATGAGGGTATGTTCTTTGAACTTTTTATGTGACTACATTTCACAGGTTATATGTATAATAAAATATTTTAGAAAAAATGTTTACCTTTTCTTCACATATAGTCTTGTCTTTGTTAATATTGGCATATAGCACAGCTTTTCAAGGATAAGTAAGCCATCCGGAACCATGGAGCAGAAAGTTTTTTACCACTTTTTTACAATTTTGGGCAAAATAAACCTTTGAGAATGAGCATACGATGAACAATGATGGCTTCTTTATGAAATGCTTCATATGTATATGAGATAATATGCAACATACAAATTTCTCCTCCAGGCATAGGAGAAAATACATGTTAAATTTTCACTGCTAACACTTTTAACATCATAAATAGTTGTGATGCTAAGCCATGTTCATGATCTATAACCAAATTTTATAAATTATACCTCATTGGTATAATCCTCATATAAGGGGGTAACTGTACTTTCACATGTACTTTTTACTTTACATGAAGAAAGAGAACAATATCTACATGTATGTTTATGTGAAATACAGTGTTTGCAAAACAGTAGAGAAATTGGAAAATGTTTACTTAAATTAAGCTAACCTATATTCAGACCTAATGCCTTTTCTATTATAACCAAAACTGACACTTATTAAGAATTTTAAATTGTTACACATTTGTACATAGCAATTTATTTTTATTTCTATTTTACTTAAATTACATTATTTTTATATAATCACTTTAGTATTTTAAATTTTATTGGTATATGTTTGTGATGCATAATAGCTACATTCATCTGGAGAAATTGTTATATGTGCATATCCCATCTTAATTTTTTTATTTTTCCTTCCCTGCTCAGAATTAACATTAGTAATAATAGAATATCATTGGGTCTTTCTAGAGTTCTTTTATTGCAGAGATTTTTGTGGTATGAAAGCAAAAGGAATGGAAAAGAATCTCAAAGGTGAAAGACCTACTTTGTAGGGGCCGGAGATGTAGCTCAGCAGCAAAGTGCATGCCTGACAAGCGCAAAGTCATGAGATTGATCCTCGGCACCAAAACAAAACCAAAAAAACAAAAAAAATTAAAGACATGCTTTGTGATTCTCAATGACTTTTAAATGGAGATTTTCAGTGGAGGAAGCCAGTCTATGTTCTCATCCTTTCCCCTCTAAAGAGAACAAAAGCTTTCGCCATTTCAATAATTCTGATATTTACAAAAAAAGAAATATGAGGACATATTTGTAGAAAACACTAAATAAAATATTTAACATTCATCAATGTCTTTCCTTGCTGCCCTTCAAATTACCTTGGTGGAAGGGGAGATGTCCAACTTACCATGAAAAGCTAGCCTTGTGGTAAAAGTTTTTCACATGTACTTGATAATTAAGAAATTGAGTGGAAGTTATACAATATGTTGCCATACAACACAGTATATGACAAAAATATTTTTAGCAAATATAAATCAGTATCCCACATGAAAGACTTCTTGAAACTTAAGAATTTTAATTCCCCAAAGCAAATGTTTGAGATACATTCATTTATTTGGTAAACATCATTAATTATGCTTTCAAGTTAAAAACTACAATTAGTTATTATAAAGCAAATATCGTGAAAGTATTTCTTACATCAGCATTTAGTAATATTAACAACATCAGGTTAGAACATTTTTTGATGCAAGTACTCTGTTATATACTTAATTGAACTGTCTTCTGTAAACCTTACACAAGGTATTTTGCCATCTGCATAATTGAAATGATAAAAGGATACTCAAAAATTTACAGAATGCTCAATGTTCGAACTTTAATGTTCCTCAAGTGACTGAGATATTTTTTATATGCTTTTGGAAATAAGTAGATATGTGTACTTGTGTTATCATATATATATTTCTAGAAAGAATGGCAGAGAACAAGAAATGCCTTGATCATGAAACAGAGGTAGGAAATAATAGGGTCACTGAAGGTTCTAAGTGTTATTCCAAGGAGATTAAAATATACTTTACATTTTTGTAGCAAAATCTACAGCTGCTATGATCCTGATTTGTTAGACATATGTTGATCTTAAGAATATGCATTTCTTCAAATAAAATATGTTAATATATGATATTACATGATAATATAATAATAACATATGTTATCATAGGGAGTTTGTGCATTAACTGAAAAAAATCTCAATTTTTTCCCATTTCCCTCCCATACTTCCCAGTTTTCTCTTAATTCTCTTCCCACTGAAAAAATCTGTAGTTCTATTTTTCTTTAATTATCTTTTTAATCTATTTTCCCCTTTCCTCCCTACCTTCTCTATATATCCTCTTACATGAAAAACCAAAAACACTAATTAAAAGCAAAGTAAGAAATATATAATAGGAAGGGAAAGATAAGTTTGTAAAAGGAATATATTCTTGGGAAATCATACACTATACATTGGAAAAAAGTGACATGTTTACTGTGCTTTTGTAGTATCCAGTTAATAAATCCTCAAATAATTTGAAGAAATGAAGGGGAAACGTGAGATCGGGAAGATTTTGTTGTTAATTGAGGAAATGCAATGTTCAAAACATTGATTTGGCAAGTCTCAGCTCTCCCAAATATTTGTAGCAGAATCATAGACTTGGTACATGATTACAAATTTGTGGATATCTTATTTGTAAAATGTCTTTTGTGATTTATTAAATTTAGGCAATGATAAGAAAAAAAGATGATAAGTAAACAATATTTTCTGTCTTCAAAACAATATTTTCATCATTATGGTTGAAGGCAATGGTAAGTTAAAAAATCATTGCTAAAAATCAAAGGATCAATATAATCATCAATTCAATTATTAAGTATCTTGAATCATCCATTTTAAGGTTATTAGCTAAAAGAGAAAGTGAGGCCACTTTCTTAACAACTATATTATGCAATAACAAGATTTTTAAAAAAAGAAACCAACAAGATTAAAACCTAACACTCACATATTTTAGCTCAGATATTCTTCCATAAAATTTCCATATAAATAATATTAGTTCACAGACAAACAAGATTAACTCCATGTTAAAGATGAGAAACCTGAGTTTGGGGAAAGTAATCTGCCAGCTACAACTTAATAAATTGTACACCTGGGATTTAAATATCCAAACTATTCAGTTATCTCATATGTGTGTGTACTTATGTCTTGTAATTCTGATTTTATTTATATATTGTGCACTTCATAATGGATATTGTAATTGAAAATTATAGACTTTCTTCTTGCCATGTTTTAGCAAATTGACTTGCAGAAACTATCTATAACTTAATTAAAACAATCCTTATTAATGTCCTGTTTATAAAGAGACCCTTTAATGAAATAAGTAGCCTCCAGCTTAAGAAGCAATCACAATTAAGCCTGTCAATACTCATTAACTGTTTTATGTAGTTAATGGTAAAAATAAGTTGCCAAGTAAAGCACTCTAAATGTTAGAACAGTCCATAAAATACGGTAACCTGTTCACAATCTAGGAAAAGCAAGAATAGATTAATTACCTCAGTGTGTGACGGAGTGAAACATAAGAGGCTGAAAATTTTGGATTACTTTAAATCTATTACAGTTTAAGTATAGTATGAGAAATGGTATATTTGAAATTGCCTGTGAAAAATTCATAGAAATATGTCAGAATTTTTTAAAGGTGTATAAAGAATTTTGTACATTTAAAATGAAGGTGGATAAATATCTTTGAAGAATAATTGGATTTAAACTCATTTATTGGTTTTTTTTAAAATTTTATTTTACAGAGAATAAAACAAAAGAGGACAGAGCAATGCAGATCAGAACAGAACAATACAAGCAACACAGCACCTTGTAACAAGATGACTGGACATCAACAGTAGCTACCATAATATCCCTCTCCTTGAAATAGTCCAGCATAGCTTCACAAACAGTAATATCAAATGTAACAAAACAGAATAAAAATTCAAGAGAATGAAACTATCACAAGGCACCCCAAACCAAATAACAGAAAATGAACAATGCCTACTATAATATCTCATCTTCCATTTAAAAAATGCCTATATTATTACACATATTAAAATCCAGTAAGACACACCATGATGGAACCAATGGCAATAGACGAACAAAAGCATGGTAGTACTTCAAAGCCAACTATGGGTTTTAAGTCGATTTTTTATGGATTCAAAAAATCACTTAAATTCTGTCAAATTTGAATAACTGATTTACAAACTATTATTTAGAGATTCAAAAATAGATTCTCACCAAATCAGCTCCTTTAAGAAATCTTTATCACTGTTAAAATAATCATTCAGTGATTCCTTCATGTTCTTCTCATATCCGCAAGTTGCATTCTAAGTGGTACCTATTCCTGTTGATGCTTCACCTGTCATATTTCTTGAATGTACATATTCTTTTTCTCAACTACTGACATTATCATAAAATGGTTTCATTAAATGACACATAAACCAACTAAATAGAGTAACTTTTATACCCATCTTTAATCACTTTGACCTTCTAGTTGCATCTAAACCATTTCATTGTGAATCATTCCGAACTTTAATCCTGCATCAAAATCATTAAAACCTACAGGATGACTTGAGTATAAGTGTCAAAAAACATAGGATACATTTATAATCTTGTCATGTAGTATGTTTCTTTAAAAATTCATTATTTTCAATACATAACCTAGAAATTTTTATATAAAGGTTAAGATTAATTGCATTGTTCCTACTGTCCCTTCAGCTACTATATATTTTTAATCCCAATAAGAATATAAGTAATAAAAATCTGCTCGTTACTTCCAGTTTTCATTCTAAGTTATCTACTACAGCATTTAAATTCCAAATGTGCTCTCCTCCCTTTTTCTTGTTTAGATCACTCCTACTTTTCATCTTCCAAGCATCAATACAAAATTTCAGAACTATATTTGATGAATTTTCAATGCATTTGAATGCAACTTTTATCTCCTGCTTCCATCGGCCATGAATGCTATTCAGAATATCTACTCATTGTTCCATTCCTTCCAACCTAGCTTATGAATTTTCTACTAAAATTAAGCAAAAGACATTTATACACAACCCAATTTTATTTTTTAGTTGATGTAGGGTACTACCAAATTACTAAATTTACTGTGCTGAAGTTTTCTGCCTCAGCCTCCCAGAGTAATGAAAACAGTATAAGACTTCAAAGCAATATAATGGGAAACCATGATTACCATAAAATGTTATGTACTTTTACCATTTCTTACCCTGGGGATATTTATATGGTATTTACACATGTGAGTTTGATTTATTTCAGTTATGAGTATGGTTTCAAGTTCATTCCATTTATTTATAAATATCTCAATGTGATCATTCTTTATAGCTGAGTACTACTCCATTGTATAAAAATGCAACATCCTTTTTATCCATTCCTTAGTTGATAAACACTTAGGTTGTTTCCAAAATCTGGCTATTACAAATTGTGTTGCTATAAACATGGGTGCACGTATATTGCTGTGGTATGATGTTTTCCGATCTTCTGGGATTATTATATGTCTTGGTGTAGTTTTATTTTAGTTATGGTTATTTGGAGTTCTATATGCTTCACTAAACTGTATGTCAGTTTCCATTCTCATGTTTGGGAAATTTTCAGCTATTGCTTCTATAAATACCCTCGTGATATCATTTGTGTTGTCCTCTTCTTTTTCATTTATCCCTATTAATCTTATGTTGTTCTTCTTTGCCTCATCTTGCAGCTATTGAATTGTTATTTCCTCATTCCTTATTATTTTTGAAAGATCTTTCCTGTTCACTAGCTGCAATGTTGCCTTCGAGGTCTGAAATTCTGTCTTCACTTTCATTGTGGCATTTTTGTCAACTTTCAATGGAATTTTTGATTTCCTGTATATCTCTTTGAATCTGCTTCATGCATTCTGTTTGTTTCTTATATCGCTCATTCAAGGTTTCCTTCTTTTTGCCCTATTCCTCTAATTTTTGAACTGTGTCTTCTTTAGATGTGTTCAGCATTTCTTTCATTACATTTATCATTTAATACATCTCTGCAACAAGAATGATTTGCTCAGCCCATGATTTATTCCATTGGGGAAATTAAGATTGCAATAAGAGCTCAACTTCTGCAGTCTTGTGAGGTGATTCCTTCAAGGCCTACCTCATTCTAAGTCCACCTAGAACATTGAGTGTACTAGCATGATAGAATACTCATAGTGAAATAGAAATTTGGAATGTGAGAAAAAAGGGTAAAGCCTTTCTGAGAAAACTTCACAGATACTTCTAAGAGTATCAGGAACTCCACCAAGAAGATCAACCACAAAACTCCAGGGATGCTTCTTTTCATCCTTCAGAGAGGGATTTCTCTGTTCATCATCTGATCAATACTTTCCCCCAGCACTGTGAATAGGTTGTCCACCAGATGTTGTCACTCACAACCCATCCCCCAGCTCATTTGACTGTGTGACATTGGGAGAAGGCATACTAATTTGAACATGTTAGGGAAAAAGTACATGTGATCTCTTACCATCCATACAAACTTTGCAAGATTGAAATAAAGCATACAATTCTAAGAATCACCTGCCAGAAAAAAGAAGTGTGGGTGGACACACTAAAATGACTGAGAGAAACTCAACAAATCTCTACCTGGTGAAGGTTTTTCTCTCATAAGGACAATGAGTAAAGACCAGAGAAGAAGACTAACTACTTCCAATGTTAAAACACCAATGGAGGATTTAAAGGAACTAAAAGATCCAGGGATTTAGTGCAGAAATGTAAGCACCTGCCTGGCAAGTGGGAGGTCATGAGTTTGATCCCTGGTCAAAAATAAATAAATAAATAAAGTTCAGAGAGGCCAACTCCAAAGACAGAGTATATGAATTGCCTGATTTATACTGGAACAGAATGAAATCATGACATGTTTGCATTACAAATGGGAGACTAACTGAAGAGGTATAAATCCCACAAAAAGAACAAAACAGGCATTCTGGAGCAGAATACTATCACAATTAAATTGAAATACTCAATGGAGTTCCAACAGCAGATTTCAGCACACAGAGGAAAAAAATGAGTGAATTCAAAAGAAAACTCATTAGGGATTATCAAGTCAGAACACCAGGAAAAATACAATGAAAATAAGAAAAGAAGGTTTACACAAATTATAGGATACCAAAAAACAAATGATCCACAAAGTACAAACTTCCCAGGAGGAACACATACATAACCAACATAACAAGACATTTTATACAACAACAGACCACATATTGTTCTTATGTGTAGATGGAATATTCTGTTCAGTAGATTAGTAATAAAATATCTTAACACTGAAAAGATTGAAATCATATCAATAATCATTTCTGATTACAATGATATGAATTAAAAATACATATAATATGATATACTAAATTTACTATATACAAACTACAAGATGTACCATTGAAACTGCCACAAACTTAAAAAGCAAAGAACTTTTACAAATAATGTATATAGAAATTAAACAGTACAGAGGAGCAAAGACCCCTCTCAGATGTGGCTGGTGTGAAGAGATTGGATTATAGCCTGGATAGAATAGAAAGGTAGGGGGATGATTTTGCTTCTTCAGGAGAGCTATGGTATTTGCCTTTGCCTCTGGTTGTTAATTTTCAGTTCTTTCAGTCCTTCAGCAGAGATTCTTCAGCCTTCCCATGTAAATCCTTTGGCTTTCCAACTCAGATCCCCACCAGTCTACAGTTAATGCAAGGCCTTTGAACTCTGACTATATCCACTCACTTTTCAGTGTACAAATGGGCCATTTGATTATCTTCCACCATTGATTCCAAAGGCTGCCATTGTAAGCCAGTTTAGTAAATTATATACAAATGTGTTCTTTGGATGAACTCCAACTATGCAGACATAGCAAAAGCAGATCTAAGAATGATATTTATATTTAAAATTATGTACTTTAGGAAAAAAAATAAGAACCTCCGTGTGTCCTCAGACCTCAAATGACTCACTCCTTAAAGCTGTGCATTTTACATTTTCCAGTAGTCTTTTGATCAGGCTGTTTTCCCTAAGAGCTTAAAATGTGCAACAGAATAACTGACTTATCTACAGTGCCAATATTATTTTTTAAATTTAGTCAGTATAGGTTAATTTACACCAGATTTTTATACTTCAAGGACAATTCTGTAGGAAATGCTTGACCAATTTTAATGAGTTCATGTGGGTATGTTAAAAATTTATATTAGATGACTACAATAAATTTTAACAAGGGTTACAAACAGTTAAGATAAAGTATTTTTCTATATTATGGTTGCAGCAGTATTCATGTCTTAAATTTGGAGTATTTGATCTTATTTAAACTTTTAACATCAAGATAAAAATTGAAAAAGTATCTAACAGTTTAACTAATTTATAATTGGAAGTGCGTGTTAATTAGAGGGTATTTGTTCTTAAAATTTAAGCCCAGGAATCATTTAAAGCAAGTGAAAATACTGACTAGAAACTATTCGAAATAATATTGTGTTAAATTGTTAAAATCTACACCTGAATTTCAATAAAATTTTAAAATTAAAAAAAATCTAAAATATTTTGGCTAACTTTATAACTCCAGTAACTCCACTTTAGAACTAAATTCAAAACTATATGAGGGGTGTGAATAAAAAAGAGCACAGAATAGATTGTACTAGAAAAACAATAATATCAGCAAACATTGATGCAACTGAGTTGTCTTTCAAACACAGAAATTTGAACAAAGTTGTAAACTTTCATAAAAGATTACTATGATCAATTTTATGCCAACACATTTTATATCTTAGAATTAATACCTAAATTTTTTAAAAAGCCTTCCCATACTGAATCATAAAACTGGAAATTCCAATAAATGAAAAGATTGAATCACTATTCTACTTAAACAACAAATAACACAGAACCAAAAGGCTTGACTAGTGAATTCTCCCAAACTTGTTTTAAAATAAATGGGTGTTAGCCCTTTACAAAGTTCTAAAAATTTGAACAGAAAGAAATAATTTTAAATTGATTTTCTGAGACCAGCACTACCATACTATAAGAGTCAAATAATATTGTAGAATAAAAGAAAATCAAAATCCCACTTGTTGATTCTTGTCACTATTTCATGAACTACTGGAGTCCTACTCTGGAAGTTGTTTCCTTTGCCTATGTCTTAAAGAATTTTCCATCTGTTTTCATATAACAATTTCAATACTGCAGGTCTTATATTTAGAGCTTTGAACTAGTTTGAGTTAGTTTTTGTACAGTGTGAAAGATAGAGATTTAGTAATTATCTTCTGTATATGGACATCCATTTTTCCCTGTACTATTTCTTAGAGTTGGTCTTTGTACCAAAATATGTTTTTGGCAGCTTTGAGAAAAAATCAGATAACTCAAGTATGATGAGTTTTTTCTTTGCCCTCTAATCTATTTCTTTGTTCTGTCACACATTTTTATGCCAGTACCATGATGATGTTTTTGTTATGGTTTTGTAGTATATTTTGAAATTTGCTATTGCATTATCTTTAGTATGCTCTTTTGTTTAGAATTGCATTGGCAATTCAGGGACTTATGTGTTCCCATAAAAATGTTAGCAACGATTTTTCTAGTTCTGAAATGAATGATGGATATTTTAATAAAAATTGCATTTAATCTGTAGATCACTTTTGGCTATTTTAAAAATATTAATTCTGATGACCCATAAATATGGGCGATCTTTCCTTGTAATATTTTGTTCAGTTTCTTCAATCTTGTGTAATTTTCAATGAAAGGTATTTCACTCCTTTGGAAAGAATGATTCCTAGGTATTTCATTTTTTAAGCTATTAGCCATGAGACTGTTTTGCCAATTTTTTTCTGAGTGGTTCTTTATTGATATACAGGAAATCTATTGATTGTTATGTTGATTTTATATTCTACCACTTGCCTGAATTTTATGTGTTTCTAATTAAAGGATTATAATATCTGCAAATAAGGACACTGAATTTTCCTTTCCAATTTTTCTCCTTGTCATTTTTTTCTTCCTTAGTTGTTTTTGATAAAATTTCAAGCACTCCATCCTATAGATATGATGGTAGTGAATACTACTGTCTTTTTTCCTAATTTAAAGGAAATGTTTTCAGTTTCTCCCCGTTTAGTATACTATTGGTTGCTACCTTGACATAGTGATTATTATATTGAGATAAGAACCTTCAGTTTTTCCAGAATTTTTTTTATGAAGAAGAAACATCAAAATTTGGTGAAAGCTTTTTCTTTGTGTATTGAAATGATTATATGATTTTATTCTATATTCCATTCACATGGTGAATTATACACAATTATTGTCACCTACTGAAACATCCTTAATGCCTAGAATGAAACCAATTAGATTATGTCATGGTGTAGGAATTTTTAATTTAATGTTTCATTCTATTTTCAGGAATTTTATTGAGGATTTCTCCAAATTAAAGTTTCTGCTCAACAAAGTAGACTGAGTAAAGAAACAGCCCATATGTTAGAGGAACATATTTGCCAGTTGTATTTATGACACATGGTCAATATCCAAAAAAAAAAACCCCAAAAAAACAAAAAATAGGAATTCAGATAACATCAATATGGCACAATTAATTAGCAAACTGGCTAATGGACCAATCAGACACTACTCAAAAGAGTTACAAATGAACAATGATAATTAAAAAAAAGCTCAACATTTTTAGCTATCAGAGAAAGAAATTCCACATAACTCTAGTGAAAATGGTTGTCATTAAGAGAATACAAGCATGATACAAGGAAAAAGAAATTCTTATACATTTTGGTGGGAATGGAAATTAGGATTGTCACTATGGAAATCAATATGAATGTTGCCTTAGAAACCAAAAATTCAACCTCCATATGATCATCCATACACCTCTTAAGTATATATCCTAAGGAATTAGTCACTATGCTATAACTGATACCTACTTATCCCTCTTTACTGCAGCACAGTTCATAATACTCAAGGTATGAAATCAGCCTATGTGTCTTTCAGTGAATGAATGAACGAATAAATAAAATGCTATTTATACATATAACTGAATATTATTCAGCCATAAACAAGAATGAGATCATGGCTGAATGGATTGAAATGAAAATCACCAAGATAACCAAAATCATGTTCAGAGAAACAAATGACACAAATTGTATGTCATATTTGTTATCTACGAGGAAAAATAATATGAAAGTAGAAGAGAAAGTATTAGAGAAGAAAACTGTAGTAAAGAGAAGAATTAGGATAATAACAGAAGGAAAAGTTAATTATGTTGTATGCCGGTATTAAAAGATACAATGTAGCCAACATTCATTTTAAACCCAAAGCACTGATATGAAATATTTAAAAATAAAAGTACAGATCAAGTGTGATAAATAAGAAGCAAAATTCTAGTAATAAAAGCTTCAAAATCAGCACAGTATGAAAACAACCATTCAGCATTACATTTCTAATTTATTCCTGAGTAAATAGTTAATATAAACTATTAAGAAAATTAAGCATGAAACAAAATCAATTGATTTTTAAAAAGTATATTGCAAAACACAATGTACTTTCATGAAAATGCAAAACCAACAAGGAATTGAAGTACTGTACCTCAATGTATTAAGTGTTGTATAACACAAATATATAGTTAATATCAAAATAATGATCAAAATTTGAAAGCTTTTCCTTCAGGATCAGAAAAAAATGATTACCTTGTTTTATCAATTCTACTGTGCTTAGTAAAACTACAAAGATAAATTAGGTTGAAAAGACAAATATATAAATGTCATCCAGATAAAAAGGAATACCATTCTACGTTTGAAGAAGACATGATTCTGAGTATAAAAATTACAAATTATCTTCTAAAATTATTAAAATCAAAAGTATCTTAATAAATTTGCAAGATGTAAAATCAATCTGGAGAAACCACTTGGTTTCAAAACACTGATAATGAACTGCCTAAACCAATAATACAAGCAAGAAATTCTGCTGATGGTAAAATCAAAATGACAAAAAAAATTTTGCCCAAGAAGATGAAGTATGCACTAAAATTATGAACCATTTGAAGAAGAAAAAATGAAATGAAACTCAAAATCATCAATAAAAGTTCTTTTATAAATACTACAGCTGGATATGTAGGTGAACACATGTAATCGTAGCATTTGGAAGGCTAAGCCAGAAGGATTCCTGTGAGTTCAAGTCCAAGACCAGACTGGGCTATGTAGTGAGTTCAGGGTCAGCATGAACTATACAGCAAGGCCTTGTCTCAAAAAAATTACAATTACAATACATGGAAATTGAACAACATATTCTTGAAGTACAAGGCCTACATAATTTATCAAAAGTAGTAATTACTTAGCTGTTTATAACAATAAGCACCTACATTAGAAGGCAGAGTTAAAATCTAAAACAAAGTCATAATAATTCAAATTAGGGAGCTATAAAATCAAGAACACAACCAAACTTAAAATTAATGGAAGAAATAACGATGATAGTAGAAATAATCAAGAAAGCCAAGCACACACACACACAAATATCTACCAAATGAAGTCTGCTTATTTGTAAAGATAAAAAGGAAATCAAGATTTGTAAACTGATAGCTAAACTAATAATAAAAGAAATAATAAGTAAAACTAGAGACAATAGATACTGTAGCACATTACATTGAAATATAAGGTATCATTGAAGACAATTATGCAAAACTGAACACAAACGATGCAGTAAAGAATAAATTGATAATTTTGGGGCTAATATAACCTTTAAAATTGAATAATTACTACATAAAAATCTGAAGCAGATTAATTACATTTCACTGGTAATAAAATATCTCCTAACAGGGAAAGATCCACAACTTAATGGCTTATCTGTTACATTTCACCAAATTTTAAAGAAATAATGATAATTCTTCATAAACTACTCCAAATGAATGATTGAGAATACTTCCATGCATACTCAGCTAAGCTCAAACTGCTCTGATACCAAAACCAAGCAAAGGAACAAAAGAAACAAAATCTGTAGATTTTGTTTGATTATCCAGAGACACCAAAAGAAGACTAAACACAGTGGTGAGATTTATAGCAGGCTTGCATGGATGAATTAACATTTGCAAATCAACAAGCATAGTGTAGTAGAGCACATGAACATATTAAATACAGAAATTGTTTCTTCTAAAGATTAAAAATAGTGAACCAATGTCCACTTTCATTGTTGTTATTCAATATAATATTGAAAATGTTAACCCAAGTACTATTAGACAAAACAAACAAATAAAAGGCATCTAAATAGGAGAAGAGATTATTCTTTTTCCACTTGTATATAACATTGTTTTAGATATAAAAACCTATTCTATTCCCAAACAATTAGAACTCATAAACTAATGCAATGTAGATTTAGTTTACAAAATCAACATATGAAGTTCAGCAAGATGCTATAAACCAGTAAATAAATACCCCCAAAATTAAGAAATCAAATAATTGACAATTCATACAATAAATTAAACATTTAAGAATAATGTTAATCATGGAAGTGAATTATCTTTTCAGTGAAAATTTAAAATCAAGGCTAAATCATTAAAGATGACACAAATAGTAAAATGTCATCTCATGTTTATGGATTAGAAGAATTAATATATCGACATTTATCAACATAATTCAATGAACTACCTTTAAAACACCAATGGAATTCTAACAGGAATTTAAAAAACCCTAAAATTCATAAAGAGACACAAAGGACTCTACATAGCAAAAAAAATTCGAACAACAACAACAAAAACCCAAATATGCAGGCATCATGATATCAGACTTCAAAACATACTATAAAGCTGTAGTACATTGGTTTCTGGCTTAAACCTAGACACACAGACAGAATTAACTAGAAACCCAAAAATAGATCCTCACATTTACAGCCCACTGATTTTGGAAAGTCTTGAAATACATATGTTGAAGAAAAGCCATTCTTTTTAACAAATAGTGCTGGGAGAACTGGGTATCTATATTTGAATGCTTCCCAAAATGGTGCTATTGGGAGGCCACTAAGAGATATGGCCTAAAGGGAGAATTCATTGCATCATTGAAGGCTTGCCCTCCTAGGGGACTGTGGAACCCTCAAGTTTTACAAGTTTTTGTTTCCTAGGCATGAGGTAAGTGGTTTTGTCCTGCCATGCACTGCCACCACGATGTGAAGCTTTGCCAGAGGCCCAAAACAAAATGTATAATTAATCATATAGTGAAAAGATGGGAGACAAAATAAATCCTTTCTCTTCATAATGGGTAATAGCTACTTTTCTCAGATATCTGTTATCATGATGAAAAGTTGATTAACACTTATTTGTGTTTTTTGCCATAGTGATCTTGGTTTCTACTTTACTTTTTTCCCTATTTCTACAAATAATTTTCTTCCTGGTTCCAATTTCATGATTGTCTTTCAGGTTCCTCTTTCAGATTCTCTTGTTAATGCTACATTTTAATCATTGATGATCTTAAGTTTTTGTGTTAGCATTATTTTATGTGACTTACTGAATGCTGTTATTCTCAGAAGCTCCAAAGTATTTATGTTCTGCTATTATTTTCATATTTTCATTATTTTTTCTTCTTCTTTATCCCTGTCAAAGATTTTAAGATTTTCACTCAGATGCTGCACTCAAATATTTGGCAAATTAAGCAAACACATTTTTTCAGTCTCCTGGAAATATTTTCTTTCTATAAAATATACCTTGGTTAATGATCCTCTCACACAGTTATTTTCACTAGTTCAAACTCTTGAGGTCATTTTGTACAATTGTTTTCCTTCACACTGTTACTAAATTTCATCAATTATAACTTAAATATTTTTTTCTATTGGAACATCCTCAATGTCAGGGATACTGCTTTCATCATCTCTTTCAGTTGTTTCTTTATTGGATTCCTATTTTTAAGGTCTTTATACCTGTTTTATGCCAAATTTTCTGAAGATTATCTAATTTTTAGACAATACATTATCGCTACTGCATTAGAATTACTCATTTACATAGTTGTGTTAGTCTGTGCAATTCTAGTTATTAGAGGAAAGTGAGTATCTACATTGAATATAAAATATTTGGTAATCCTTTATATTATGACTATGTTACTATATTAGCTTATTGTAATAACAGAGCCTTATCACTTAATATGAAAATGACAAAATAGTGTCATTTATATTGTTTTAAATATATGCATATATTTGAATCCATTGTCTTGTTTTTCTTAACACATCCAACACAAATGCAATATGTCAGTGATCCAAAACTTCAAATTATGTCCATATCATTATAGTACCTAAAAAGCTAATTATTTCTGCATTTTAGTGTATGAGTAAAGCTATTAACATAGATCCAATAACAGAAAGTTAATTAAGATATGAGGTTTAGTTCTCTCAAAAGTACTTAGATAAATCATGGGTATAGATGACTTAATATTCATTTACTTTAATATAGATGCTACTGTATAAGTGCAAAGGATGTTGCCTTTTTCTAAATTTCATTACACAATTATATCCAAAATATGGTAGGCAGGGAATAATAGAGAGCAAAGCTTCTTTCTTTAGAAATATGTGGTGAAATTTGCAAATGGAACTACTTGTCATAATACATCTTTCCTATATTTACCCATGTGGTTAAACCAAGACAAAGAAAGCTGAAGGAGTTTAACATTAATCTAGGAAGTTGTCTTTGATCAGGTTTCCCTAGAACTGGATTTGCAAAAAGAAATTTGTTATAGAAAATAAATAATTGTTCCTTGGAACAATACCATTATGGAAATATTAGATACAGGATTGGTATAAATAGAAATGATCATCAATGCTGATTTTTAAAAATATTTTAAAAGATAAATAAAAACAATAATGATATAGAATTTCAAAACAGGATAATAGAAAATTAATAGTTATTTTATTGCAAATCATTATTTTCATTATAGTTGCTCAGATTGCCAGATACAGGCATATAAAATTGATCAAACTGTGTAAGCACTAACAGTTTCATTCAATGAGCTGATAGAATTAGTACAATTATCTTAGCTATCTTGTGTGCAAAACTTAACTTTAAGGGATCCCACAGGAATCTCTGAAATAATGATGACTCAACAGTAACATCTAGAATTAAAGCAACTCAGAAGCAACATGGCATAAACAAGAACTGCCTTCAAAACAAGAAGGGACATCATTTTGGAGGACTTATTTTTACTTTGGTCAATGTTAATTCCTAAGAGGAAGTTGTATTAGTAAGTTTAACCTATTGATGAGACCCTAAACCTGACACATTTTTCTTAAAAGAGGAAAGGTTTAATTTGCTCACAATTTCAGGAGATTCAGTACATCGATGACAGGCTCCAGGGCACAATTCCCTTGTAGAAGGGTCTGCATACCAGATTTGCTTCATTCATTGTCATTGGAAAGCAGAACAGAGAAATAGTGCAAGAGAAGAATGTGTGAGCAATCATGTATAGTACCATGGCCTGACTCCATGACCTTCTCACATACACCCAAGATCATACTTTATCAATCTTCTAGATGTTTATTAGTGTATTTAGTTGACATAGTGTGGATAACAGTGACAGAAGCCATCAAAAGTCACTACTGAGATTTGTGAAAATATATGACTTGCTCTTAAAGCAGAGATATGTGCAGTAATTTCTGTATCTATTATCACATGCCTATAGTGTTAAAATTTTAAAGGTTGTCTTACAAAAGGAAAACTAGAAGTATGGGAAACTAGAAGTATGGGTGAAGTGTATGTTGTATATGAAAGAGACATTGGGTTTGTAGTTAAGCACTGAAAAAAATTAGGAAGACTGAAAGAAGGGATGAGAAAATGTATTATTTTATTAATGTTGTACAAATCACCACACTATTAACAGCTTATCATAAAATGGCCATAGGCCTAGTGCTAGCCACTATATGTGGGAAACTTAATCAGGAATCCAAAGGTGTTGGGAGATGTGTCCTATAGGGAGGCATTTAGGGCATGAGGACTTCACTGACATGAATGGATTAATGCCAGTTACAAAAAGGATTTGAGCCTATGAGTTTGATGTGTCTCTATCTCTCTCTGTCTCCTAATGTGTTGTGTTTTGCAATGCTATGTAGGAAGAATGCATATCACAAAATTCAGTCCCTTGATACTAGACTTTTTGGCCTTTAGCATTATAAGAAATATCTGTTGTCTATAAATTGCCTAGTCTTAGGTATTCTGGATATATATATATATATATATATATATATATATATCCAGTTACATTGCAAATTTGACATTTCTAAATCCTTGTTCTCCAGCCTATAATCAAGATGTTGGCCTATCTGGTCTCTTATCTGAAATATCTGGTAAATAATATGCTTAGAGGCTCATTTTAGTTGTTCCACAATCCAGCTGTTGCACCTATAGGGCTAAAGTCCCCATTTCCTTGCCAACAATACAAAATTCTTTAAAGTCAACTGAATCTTGTGTGGCTCATTCTATCTTCAAAGGGCACATTTAAAAAATGACTAGTGCATATTATACAGACAAATCGGTTTTCTTTGGACAGATGTGTAAATGCATATAACTTACTTTAATCTGTTTACCTCATTACCTCCTCTATTTTCCTTTCCCCTCCATAATTACATTGTGCAATAGTCTCCTCTCTACTTTCTTTTTATCTTCTTTCTTTTGTATTTCTCTCTTTCAAGATTCCATGAAAGAGATAAAACATTCAGTATTTGACTTTCTGATTGTGGTTTATTTTGCCCAATATTAATGTTTCAATTACAATCATTTTCCTGTAAATAGCCAGATTATATGAACTCAAAACAATACTAAAAAGATGGTAACCCAACCAATAAATAGAAAAATGAATTGAATTTCATTTCTCAAAATTATAAATGGAAATGGTTTTACATTTGCCTTCATGAAGTCTATTTGCTAGTTATTATAATTATGTAATTCTATCTTGCATAAGGTTTGAAAAATGAAAAACTTAGAGTATTCTCAATTAAATAAATTTCACCATATTATTTATTCATGGATATTCAACCTAGAAATAAGAACTATATGCTACATAAGGAGTTAACTGACACAAAAACCGTTATTTAATTTGAAACTTTAAATCCACTAGATCTAAGGAAACTCCTATGTCACTAAGTGTAAGCCAGTCAGTTCTCAGAGTATAACAGAATGAAAAACAACCTCGGGCTGAGTTGAAAACCACAAACATTAGACTCACACACCCAACTTACTCTTGAGAGAGGAGCATGGAACCAACAAGTTCACATCAAGAATGAGGGAACCATGATCTCTCGAGGGAGAAACACACCAGTGGAGCATAGCAATAAATTCTGTACAGCACAGTGGCTAATTGGAACCTCCAGAGGCAGTGAGATGATGGACCGTGGCAGCTGTGAAGGCAGTGAGTTTGAGCAAAGCACTCCATTTACACAACTGCTCCCAAAGTACTGAGAGAAGAAAGCCATGTCAGTGGAGTAGACCAGAGGAGGCTGTGCCAGGGCACCAGGGAGCCAACTGAATGTGAGAGTTTGACCAGAATCTTGGACGTTTTCTCAGAGGTCCTTGTGTTCAAAGCCCACACCAATTAGGTAAGTGACAGCTTTGGAGACATACAGGATAAGGAGATTTGGGCAGGTTGCTGAGGGACATCCAGAGAGTTACTAGCTAAAACTGAAGCTCCATTCTTAAAAGGCAGAGGCTGAGATGAGTCTGCAAATAATGCAAAGATGAAAGAGAAGAATTGATGGAGCACAGATTTTGGTTGATTTAGATACTACCACAAAATTATGAACAACAGAGGATACGTGTAAGATTGTTGTCAGAGAAATTTCATCATTATGCTTTTGTTTTGTTCATATTTTTCCCTTTGTTTTTTATCTTGTTTTTGTTTTATTAGTATTTTTTTCTTTCCTCTTGTCTTGATGATCTTTTTTGATTACTTTTTCATGTAAGTGAACATTGTCTCTAGTTTTCCAGTTCTCTTTAAACTTTTGCTTTCTCCTTCATTCTTTGTCTTCTGTCTTTTTCTCCAGTTTCTCAAAACTTTAGGGATCTTCCTTTGCCCATCAGCCTTGCTTCTAATAACGTTCTCTTCATTTATTTCCCTATTTACCTCTTATTCTTCTTAAATCCACTCCTAAGTTAAAATCACTGTACTAACTGGAAATTCACTGCAGACAAGTTCATAGTTTGTGGTGCATTTTTGCTATGTGGCTATAGATCATTTTTTTTATTTTAAAGATAGTAAAATCTAACAAAACAAACAGAACAAAGCCAATCAAGCAATGCAGCAAAATTGGTACAGAACTTCAAAGCAGGATATTAGGAAAACAATAACTATCATAGCATATCTTGTTATCTTTACAATAGTTATGTATTCCATCAGGTATAGCAAAATCAAAGGAAAAACAAATCAGAATAAAACCAATCAAAACAGAATATTGAGTAAAGCAAAACAATTAATTAGAACAAAGCAAAACAGTGAGAACTATATGGGATTTCAATGGCAAGCCAGAAAGAAATCATGATATTTACTATATTGCATACTGTTATCCTCCTGAGAGATGCTCACACTGCAGGCCCCAGGCCTGCAAAATCAACTAAACAACACAAGCATTTAGTTGCTTTATGTACCTAGTTGCTATCAACCAAGCAAGTCCTCTGAACCAGCCAGTTGCTTACTGCGGGAAGGGGGCATGGATTTTGATTCTCAGCCCATACACCAGTAGGTTCATGGGAGGTGCTGTATGACTTTTCTCCTTGGAACCCATGCAGCTTGCCTGGCTTACCAGAAAGACTGGCTAGTTGATTTCTTGGTGGCTCCTGGCAGTCCTATCATGGACAATTCTAGGGAGACACTGTCGTTTCCCTCTCTGGAACTCACGTAGTTTGCACAGCTTACCAGAAAGGCTAGCTAGTTGATTTCTTGGCAGCTTCTCCTACTCTCAGCATTTATAAATATTATTACTAAAGTTAATGTACCAAATTGATAATTACCATAGTTTGTTCAGTTTCTAGGCTGTGTTTGATGCTATTGATATTGCTAATTGTATTATTTTGCAGGGTGTCATGTTTATTATGGTCAGTTGTTCTCCTTTATATGACAACACTGTGTGATTTTTTCAGGTCATAATCATTACCATAGTGCAGCATCACAGGACTGGATGCAGGCCCAGATGGTCAGCAACTTTTCAACCCTAATAAATTGGGAAGTTGCCATCTTGGGACAGACTCAAAGGCCAAGAGCCAGCTACACCTAAAAGACATCTTGCTGTTGAATTTTAATATTTGTGGTACTTTAGTGATGACAAAAATTCCTAATATGCCCCTTCTTTTCTGTGACATTAAAAAATTGTGCAATAAAGGAATTATCATTGTTTGAAACAGAATTCTGCTAAAATATTTTAATTCAAGTTATTCCTTTGCCTAGTTTTGCTAAAGAAAAAATATCAAAAATGATGATATTTATGAGTGAATGTTTACTTTTTAAACAAATTTTCTAACTACCATAAATAGAGCTTAGTCAACAATAATATTAATAAATTAAAAATTCTCTTTTAAAAAAATCACCATTTAGAAAGGCTAAAATTACCAATTTCTACACGTTAATTCTATGGTTATTACTTATCATCTTATACCAGAAATCAAGTACTCAACAAGAGAAAAATGTATTTACTTAAGAACACCTGGTCCTGAATATAGCATCCAAAATAAATAAAAGCAAAATAAAATAAATTAGAATTTAAAGTAGTTTTCATTATAATATCATGATTACAGTTCTGTAGCTCAATGCAGAAATTGTACAAAAATAAAGTTGCAAAGGCAAAGAGATTGTAAAGCACTCAACCTAGACATGGTGGTGCACAAGTGTAATCCCACCACTCAGTAGGCTGAAGCAGGTGAGTTGCTAGGAGTTTGAAGCCAGCCTGGGCCAAAAAGTGAGTTCAAGTCCAGCCTGGAATATATAGCTAGATTCTGTCTCAAAACAAAAGCATCAATTGTCCATGTGTATAATAACCTTATTGACAAAATACAGAAAAAAATACAATTAAAATAAGAAAAAAATAGTGAAGAGAAATTTTAAAAGAGAATGAAACCCTGGGTTATTTTAAAAGCAGGAAACTCAAGGGCACTCAAAACATCCTGTTATAGCTGCCATTTATAACTAACTGCACTTCAGAGTTAGGTAAAAACTTTTTCAAGTTTCTTTTAGATAAGAGAAAATCAAGGAATACAACGAGAATATTCTCTCCATAATGAGACAATACTGAAAGATCATATTTCTACTGTCATCAAAAAACCCTTATGCTGCTCTACTATCTATCCCCAGATGAAAATGTTAAAACATAAATGCAATGACAAATTTTATGAAATAGGAAATTGCTCAAGTTTCATACTATGTCTGCTAGAAATTATTCTAAAGGCTGCTTCTCATAAACATTTCTGATTACAGTATTCATTTAAAAGTTCCTACATCAAACTCAGTGCTAATTGGAGAATGCAAACAAAAGAAGAAATATAGAGCTAGAATGAAACTAGTATGACCTAGAGCACTGTCTTTTTGGCACAAATTAAAGGAATGTTAATTGGGCACTGCTAATAGTACAATTTCAGATTGGTTCAGAATCACTACTCATAGAAAACTCATGTAGAAATAGGCTACTGTAAAAAGCAATGTTCTTTTCATTTGTCAAGAGGAAAGACAAGACAGTTTTTAACAATGAAAACACCTATTAATGCAGCTGTTTGTTGGGATTTTCAATAAGAATATTCTTTTCAAAACAGTTGCATATGAGATTATAGCTTTTTGTTTAATTTTTTCCAAGAAAATAACACTGACCTTTTCTACCTTGACAGAAAATTTTAGAGAAGGTGTATTTAATACAAATTGGACATTTAAGACTTGACTTTATTCACACATTTATTTGTGGAAGGCCAAAGTATGCATGCATAATAAAAAAGCACAATTCAATCACTTAGTAATTTGAAATTTATAATACTTTGGATGTGTTTAGTTAAAATTTGTCTCTCTTGTCTATTTTCAGAAATTGAAGAACTGATAAAGAAATGGCTCCCATACAAGTACTAACCAGGCCCGACCCTGCTTAGCTTCCTAGATCAGACGAGATCGGGCGCATTCAGGGTGGTAACTTGAACACCTATTTTTAAAAGAGCATTATGTAATTTATCAGCTAGTGATTTCTTACTGTTTATGTTTTTTTTAATTCTGTAATATTTCTCTCTTTTTTCTGTTTTATCCCTTTAAATAAAAATTTTTAAAAAAAGAAAGGACTCCCATATTTAAGTGTAAAGTCTGAAATCCTACTAAATTAGAAGTACCATTTTGAAACAAATTTTTTCTGAGCTTAAGAACTTCAGATTTAATAAGTGCATTTATTTTTTTTGAAAAAGCAGATAAGTTTTTAATGCCTTAAGGCTTATACACAGTGAGAATCAAAAGTGTAATTCAGGATGGTGTTCAGCCAGGATAGAAGATGTCCCATATGATAATTTGGCTATCTTATTTTTCTAATAGTGTTTCAGGTAACCCTTATGATATACTAAGAGTTTTCACTACTGACAGTGCTATTTTATACACTGAAAAAAAAGAATAGGTATGCATATAGCATATACTTGAGAGGATAATTTTCCTGGCTCAGTTTCAGAAGAGATTTCATACAAAGCATATGTATGCTGAACTAGATAAAGTTGTGGAAAGCTATGACAGGCAGATGTCGACGCATTCCTTCTGTCATCTTGTACTGCTTCAGTTCTCTGCTTCTTGCTTTGTTATTGTATCTGTTGATGGCATTTAAATGGATAATTCATTTACACAGATTTATCCACAAATATGTTTAATTGTTGCATAAGGGAATTGAATGTACTCCTTTCTCACATAAGCAATATTTAAGAATATGTGTGAAAATATTATAACTGGATAATTATAAATTGAGTCAAATTTATTATGTAAATACTTTAAAATGATTTTCAGTATATTTACTGACTAATCTCAGCATTCTGAGAGACAGTGACAGGAAAATCACGAGTTTCAGTTCAGCCAGAGCAACCTAGTGTCTTAATGAGAATTTGAGTCAAAATTACGACAAAAAATAAGAAATAAATGAAGAAGTCACAGTGCAAAAATCCTGGGCTAAATCTAAAAGAAAATGATTATTTGTGGTCCACCTTTTGATTGACCATAGTGTAGAACAAAGTCAAGTTTCCAACTTCTCTAGACACTGGGAAACAAAGGCAAGAGAACCACACATTTAAATCCAGTGTAGGAAACTTAGTGAGAGCCTGTCTCAAAGTGTAGATTGAATTCAGAGCTTTAACACTGGGTTTCATCACCAGATCCCAAAAAAACAAAAAAAAAACCCAAAAATTTCATGGTTGATTTAATGATTAGTAAGGAAGGAAGTCATGTGCTTACCACTCTGTGACCATATTTAATTATCAAAGTATCTAAACAATAAATCAATAAAAACCAAATCTAAATCTTCAGACATGAGGTATATTTTAGTTATGATAAACTCTGTAACATTGCAGCATGAACATTTTGAGTTGCAGAAATTGTGACCTTACCTTATAGGGTTCAGTTAAATATAATCCCTGTTTTGTTTTGTTTTGTTTTGTTTTGTTTTTTGGTACCAGGAATTAAACTTATGACCTTATGCTTGCTAGGCAGTCACTTAGGTGATTTTAAACACATAATTATGTGAAAAATCAGGAAGACTATAAGCTCAAGTAGCTTCAGGACTGGTGGGCTATTGATGTCATTGTTTTAATATATTGTAATGTCTATTTTTCTGTGATTAAATCCACATAGCTTCTTACTCATTTTTATTATAAGATTTTGTAGTGGCATGCATGATATCCCTTAGTAAATATTCTTAAATGGATAAGTGATGTAGGATAAATTGGGAATAATCTTGTGTGAAAATTTAATTTGCCACACCCAAATTTATTCTCTTAAAAATACAAGAAAAGATGTATCCTCTCAAGGAAATTTCATAAAGTTGATTCTAATCTTAATTATGTATGGAAAGATCTAAAATTCACTCTGCTTGAAGACTTATAGATAAAGATACATAAAATATATTAAATTATGTTCACAAAATTTGAAAATTCTCTTTTGAAATTTGGCCATTAGTTTCCTGACTTTATTTCCCTGCATTATGAATAAAGTATACTAAAATAAAGATATCTTGTATTATGTTGAAACTTGGTTGCTTTGCCTTTATGTAACCTCTCATCCCTTGTTTTACTTTCATATGTTTAATATGTACATGAGTGTTTTTTAAAACATTTTACACTTGTTGGAGAGGAATTTATACTTCCTCAAGGTTTTTAAGTTCAGTGTAAGCCAATCTTGACTATGACCAGAAAGAAATGAAATCATGAGGCAGTGAGATAGGAGTCCAAGATGCCTTTTGACATAATCTTGTTAAATTGGAAACAAAGTATACAAACTTTCATGGCTCAGCAATCACAAAAGGCCTATACAGGTGCACTTTGCTGTGTGTAGCCTGCTATTTATTTTTCTACTTTCCCATTGAAATGACTTGTCTTGTCATCAAGTTCAAACTGCTCTAGACACACGCTAATCAAACTCTTGTGATTTGTCAAGGATTGTGACTGTTCCAGGTTCTCAGTATCACAAAAAAGAAGTGAGCATAACACAGAGAGACAGTATAAATTTAGCAAAGATACACTCTTCTTGGTGGGAGCACACCAGGGAATAGAGAGCCCACCCTAAAGAAGTCAGCTGTCAGAAACTACAGTGTTTTTTACAGAGAGAGTGTAGCTTTTGGTATTGGCACAGTACTTTGCTCCAACCAAGGGAAAGTCTTTTTTTGCTGGAGAAAGCAGTTTTCATCATTAGGTGGACATTTATGGAACTTTCCTGGTGCCCAAAGCCCATGGGTGTGTGTGAAAACCACAATGCCAATGAGATTATAATTTATTATAATAAATTTGGGGTTACATTAAGGTTTTACGAATATTTTCTAGATCATATGTCATCAGAAGCCCTACTTGTTAGACACAGATGTTCTTTGTGGATTTTAGACAGTGATTTAGGCCTTCAGAAGTTTATAGTGCATGCACTCTCCATGAATTTAGGAGGCATGGTCTACTCACTGGAATTAGATGCTCTCTGTGGGTTAGGAGAGCTAGTTCTATCTTTTATCCTCTACCACTTGGCCAGCATACTACTTCTCCAGGCGTTTGTGTGATTGCTTTTTTTCTCTCTTTCTTGCTCCTACTTCAAGAAAAGGTATCAGTTAAAAGGTATCAGTATAAGTAATTTCTCCTTTCCTTTTTCTCAGAATTACACCAAGTCAGCTGAGGTAAAGGAAAGCTGCATTTTGCCACAGATGCATGCGATAAGTAAATGTACTCTTTATGGAAAAGTTTTTAAAATTTCCAAATGGAAACAAATTAGTTCATATAATTACAAAACTTAACATGAAAGTAGGAGGAACTGATTTTCCTCACATATTTTACTAAACTATGTCAAAAGAGGAACCATTGAAAAGTAATTGATTTTGCACAGAACATCTCAAAGTATCAGAAATGAAATAGGGAATTTATGGAATGCCTAATTTATGGTAGATAGTGTGAGCGATGACAATATCATCTCTATCATATGCTTTAAGTAATCTCTAGATTATGTATAAACAGTAAAATAGAATTCTATAAAAATAATTGTTATATATCTTAGAGTAACAGTATGAGAAAATTATAGAATTTCTTGATGATGATTTTCAATTCACAATTCACTAAATCTGAAAATTCAGACTCCAGAATTATAATTTACTACTTATAAGCAACTCTGAGTGGCAGAGAATCCTCCTGTGCTGAGTGGTGCGATCGGAAGGCCTGCACAATGAACTCCATCTAGATATTCAGCCTCACTTGGTACCTGGTAAAGACCTTCCCAGCATCCCCAAACAGCCATGGAAATTTGGTAGGTTGTTTAGGTACCGGCTGGGCCATGTCCAGCAACCCTTTGTGGCAAGGGAACTTCCTACACTGAGTGGCATGAGCAGAAGGCCTAAACAAAAAACTCCTCCTAGCTGTGCAACATAAGCATCTCAATTAGAACCTGTGAGGGCCATATCCAGTGAAGCCAAGCTGTTGGAGAGCTTTGGTAAACCATGTGGCATGAGCTCAAGGCCTGCACAGTGTACTCCATCTAGATGTTCAGCCTTGGTATACCATTCAGAACCTGGTAGAGTCCTGCTTAGTAAACTCAATCACTTAAGGAGCCTCAGAGTGCCAAGTGGCATCTACTGAAAGTCTGACCATCATAATCCCCCAATTTGAGGAGATTTTGAGTGTCACTAAAGACCTGATAATGTTTGCCCTACTCACCTGGGGAAACTCCCTGCTGTACAGACAGACACCATCAATGCTTGAAGAAACTAAGACCTTGTATTTAGCTTCTCCAGGGGAATACAGGAAAATGAGCATAATTCAATATTAAAGCTTCAGCCCATCCCAAACAAGCTTAAGGAGAAATGGACATAGAAGAAAGTTTAAGCCACACACCTGAAACTCCTGAAATGATAGCAACTGAAGTAAACAAGCAATTCCCTCAAGCTATAAAGGAACTCAAATCAGGAATAATCTCCCAGGTAAAAGAAGAATTGATAAACATAATGAAAGAAATGCTGAACACATCTAAAGAAGGAACAGTTATAAAATGTGAAGCACTGCAAAAAAGATTTAAACCTTGAGATTGCAAGATGGCTGACTGAGTGGCAGCATGATAAAAGAGCTTCTCTGAGGAAAAAAAATGAAAACAACTCAGATGCTGGAATCTGGCAACATGGAGAAAGCCAGACAAAAGGAGAGGAATTCACACGACCCAGGAGGAAACTGAGGAAAAAGAAAAAGAAAAAAAAAGAAAGAAGAAAAAGAAGCATGGACAGAGGGCTGGAGCTGGGCAAGCCCCTTCACTGTATTGGCACATCTTAAAGTCAGGTGACTCACGATTGAGCTGAGATCCCGGCCCTGCCGAGAGCTGGGGCTAATGAGGTCCAGACCCTCAGCTGGGGAAGCCCTGAGACAGGGAGTGGAAACAGCCAGTTGAGCTGTGCGAACTTTGGTGAGGGACGGGAACTGGAATCCCCAAACCAGGAGGACTGGCTGTGCCACATTTTGGAGTTGAGCAGGGCCAGCTTGAATCAGGGCCCTAGCCAGTGGCTGCTGATAACTCCTAGTCCAAAGCAGATTGGTGGGATCTGCTCGGGCTTGGCCACGCCCCTGGTTGAAACCCAATAGCCAGGGACCAGGCTTTCCCGGGCCAGTGGCATCCCCAGGGAACACACAAACTTGTTGAAGCATAACCTGGTTGACTGGCATAGGGGTAAGAGTCAGCTCTCAGCGTGCAATTCACAGATCAGCTGCAGAATAAGGGGCAGTTCTTCCCTAGCAAGTGCACTGCAGAAAAACTGTAAGCAAAATGAAAGGCCCAGAGACCACTACCACCCACCCATCTGAAGGGGGCCGAAAACATGACAAGACAGAGAAAGAGCAAAAGGTCCCCAACTGCAGAACCAGGGAAAGCAAGTCCAACAGAGGTAAATGCAGAGGAGGTTGAGAGCAGCAAACCTGTAATGTCAGAGACGGCCTCAGCGGAAATAAAGAAATACATCTGTGACCTCAACGTCAAATTTAAATCTGAAATTCTAACTGAGGGGAAGAAAGATATAAGAAGATTAATAAAAGAAGTCCTAGGTAATCCTCAAGTAGACACAAATGAAAGAATAGAGGAACCCAGTAGACACAAATGAAAGAATAGAGGAGAGAAGCCTTTGATGAAGAATATAAACAAAACCTAGAATATATGAAACAGATCCAAAAAGAATATCAGGAAATTAAAAAGTCCATTCAAACCTAGAAAAACCTTTTAACAGAAACTAAAGACAAACTTCCAAAACTTGAAGATAGATTTGCAAAGTATGATCGTGAAAGGAAGGATCTCTTAAAAATAAAAAGGAACCAGGAAGCAATGATAAAAAGGCTAGAAGATGACAAGAGGAAAAATTGTCCTTCAAAATTGATGGAGAAATAAGATACTTCCATGACAAAGAACATCTATGGTAATTAATGCCAACAAAACCAACCCTGCAAAGAATACTGAAAGATATTCCAGATAAGCACAAAGATAACTGTGACTTCAAGAACACCAACAGAAAAAAGTGACTAAGCAGGGAGACAATTAAGGAGAGAGGAAATATAAAACAAACAGTAGCAGAAAGATAACATTACAAAAATGATCCATTAATGTAAATGGCCTCAATTCAACAATTAAATGAAACAGACTGCAGAATACATAAAAAATCCAACAATATGCTGTATACAAGAAACCAATCTAACACAAAAGGAAATTCATAGACTGAAAGTCAAAGAAAGGGAAAAAATACTTCATGCAACAGGAACACCCAAAAAATTAGAGGTAGCTATCCTAGGGCAGACAATGTGAACTTCAAACAAAGAATGATCAGAAGAGATAAAGAAGGTCACTACATATGAATTAGGGAAAAACTTCAAGAGAAAGAGATTAAAAACCTTAAATATATATGTATCAAATATGGGAGCACCAATCTATATAAACAAATATTAATATATATGAAATTTTACAAAAACAATAATGCAATTATATTGGGAAATTTCAACATCACATCAATACAAACAGATCAAATAGAAAATCAGCAAAGAAATAACAAAACTGAATCAAATTTGTGAAAAAATGAACTTACTAAATGTGTACAGAGTGTTCCACCCAACATTAGAATATACATTCTTCTCAGCTTCCTATGGGACAGTCTGTAAAATAGACCATATACTAGCCCACTGAACATTCATAACTAAATGCAAAAGAGTTAAAATTATCCCATGCATATTATCTGATGATAGTACCTTGAAACTAGAAACTAATGACAAAAGAACCTTTAAAAAATATATAAACACATGAAAATTAGATTATAAACTTCTGAACAATCACTGGATCACACCTGAAACTCCTGAAATGATAAGCAACTGAAGTAAACAAACAAGAAGAAAATGTACAATATCTACTAGCAAAGATAAATACAAATAAAACTTACTGGAACCTGTGGGATGTAATGAAAGTAGACTGTGGAAAGAAATTTATTTTGGTGAACTCCTACATCAAGAAAACAGAAAAAACACAAACAAACAACATGTTCCTACACCTCAAACATCTAGAAAGACAAAAGCAAGTCAAGCTCAAAGTTTAAAAAAAGGATGAATTTACAAATATTGAGCAGAAATAAATGCAATAGAGACTAAGAAAGCAATACAAACAATTAATGAATCAAAGAGTTGATTCTTTGAAAGAATTAATAAAATTGATAAGACCTTAACCAACCTTATTAAGAAAAGGAAAGAAAAAACCTCAAAATCAATAAATAAGGAATGAAAAGAGTTAAACCAATACCAACCCTGTCAAAATACAGAAGATCACCAATACTTACACTGAAAATCTTTACTCTCATAGATTTGATAACACAACTAATGGAGAGATTCCTAGAAACATATGAGTTACCAAAGCTGAATCAGTAAGTTGTAAAACTGCTGAGTAATCCAATTTCAGGTAATGAAATTGAAAATATAATTAGAATCTTCCCAACAAAGAAAATTCCAGGTCCTGATGGATTCACTAATGAATGCTACAAGAAATTGAAGGAAAACTTAATGATAACACACCTCAAGCTCTTCAATACAGACAAAAGGGCAGCAATTTTCCCTAACTCATTCCTAGAAGATATTACCTTAATACCAAAACCAGAGAAAGATCCAAGCAAAAAAGAGAACTACAGGCCAATCTTCCTAATGAACATAGATGCAAAAATCCTCAACAAAATACTGGCAAGCAAAATGCAGCAAGTCATTCAGAAGATTATATACCATGACAAAGTCTGATTCATTCCAGGAATGCAGAGATGGTTCAACATATGCAAATCAATAAGCATAACACATCATATCAATAGACCCAAAGTTAAGAATCACATGAAAATCTCAATAGATACAGAAAAAGCTTTTGAGGAAGTCCAACACAAATTGATGATAAAAACTCTACGGAAAATTGGAATAGATTTTCTCTACCTCATTCTGATAAAAGCATCTATGAGAAACCAGCATCCAGCATCATATTAAATGGTCAAAAACTGAAATCTTCCACTCTAAAATCAGGAACAACACAAAGATTCTATTATCACCATTCCTGTTCAATATAGTAATGGAAACATTAGCCAGAGCAATTGGAAAAAAGAGAGAGATAAAATGATTAAATATAGGAAAGGAATAATTTAAATTTTTATTTGCAGAAGACGTGTGACTCTGCATAGAAGATCCCCAAAGCTCCATTGAAAGACTTCTGCATGAAATAACCAAATTCAGTAATGTAGCTGGATATAATGTCAGTATTCAAAAATCAGTTACATTCCTGTACACAAACAATGACTCCACTGAGACAGAAATAAGGGAGACCACACCCTTCACAATAGCACCCAAAAAAATGAAATAATTAGGAATCAATCTAACAAAGGAAGTAAAAGTTCTATTCAGGGAAAATTATAGTACTTTGAAAAATGAAATCAAAGACAATCTCAGAAAATGGAAAGATATACTTTCTTCATAGAAAGGAAGAACAAACATTGTGAAAATGGCCATTCTTGGAACATTATTATACAGACAATGTAATTCCAATCAAAATACCATTAGCATAGCTCACAGATCTAGATATTATTCCTAAAATTCATCTGGAATCAGAAGAGAACTACAATAATAAAGGCAATTCTGGGCCAAAAATGCAAGGCAGAAGGTATCACAATCCCTGACTTGAAGATATGTTACAAAGTTACTGTGATAAAATCAACATTGTACTGGAATAAAAACAGATTTGAAGATCAATGGAATAGATTATAAGATACAGCCTCAACTACAAACACACTCATCCAACTTATCTATGACACAGGAGCAAAACACATTCACTAGAAGAAAGATAGCCTCTTTAATAAGTGGTGCTTTAAAAACTGATTTTCCATACACTGAACACAAAAACTAGACCCATGTCTATCACCATGCACTAGACTAAAGTCAAAATGGATCAAAGACCTAAACATTAAAACAGAAACACTGAATCTAGTGGAATACAAAGTAGGCAGAAATCTTGAAGACATAGGGTGTGGCAGAGAATTCATGAATAAACATCAAACTGCAAGGGAAATACTTCCTAGAATCAACAAATGAAAACTCATCTTATTAGAAATTTTTTGTATGTCAAAAGAAATTTTCAACAGAGTGACAATAAACCCATAAATTGGGAAAAAATCTTAGTCAACTGTCCCTCAGACAAAAGACTTCTATCAGGAACATGCAAAAATTATAAAAAATGCAGACACATGGAATTCAAAGACATAATCCAATAATGATTATCTGAGATGAATACACACTTCTCAGTTGAAGAAATACAAATGGCAAATAAATACATGCAAAAATGTTTGACATCATTGGTTATTAGAGAAATGCAAATTAAAACAACTGAGACTTCATGTCACTCCTGAAAGAATAGCCAGCATCAAGAAAACTACCAATAACAAATGCTGGAGAGGATGTGAGGAAAAATTAAAACTTCTGCAGGGTTTTTAGGAGTGTAGCATGATGCAACCACTGTGAAAATCATAGATGAGGTTCCTCAAAAAGCTGAGATTGGACCCAGCTATTCCAATTCTGTGCATATTCCCAGAAGAACTGAACACATTACACCATATTGATATATGTGCATCCATGTTTATATCAGCACCACTTGTAAAGCTAAATAGTGGAAACAAAGCAAATTCCCATCCACTGAAGAATGGATAAAAAAAGATGTGATATTTTTATATAATGGAATACTACTGAGCTCTAAAAAAGTATCACATTGAGGCTTTTATAGGTAAATGAATGCAACTTGAGACCATACTCAGAAGTTAAATAAATCAAACTCACATGTGTAAATGCTGCATTGTCTCCCTAGTGTAAGAAAATGAAAGAGTAAATAAGAAATAAAATTTTTAATAAATGCTTTGAAATGGTAAGAAATTGTTCAAACAGAAAATAATGGTTCAGATGGGGAAAAGAAGGGAAAGATGAGGAAAAAAGATATAATTTTGTTTATATTAATTTATGATAGCTAAAATGATTGTACTACTAATTCTATTAGTTCTAAGAACAAAACAGTTAACATTCATAGGATTAGATCAATTTTGTATGTTTATAGCTGATAATCTGAGTAACTCTTTTGAAGATAAACATGCAAAATAACAGCTTTTTTATGTTTCTACCACCTTGTTTTGAAAGCCTGTATTGTTATTGTTTTGGGCTCTTTGTTGTTGATTTTGTCCTTTTTTTGTTTTTCTTGTATTTTGTTTTACTTTGTTTTGTCTTTTCCTCTGAAACACAAATGGTAGATGTACATGTATAGACTTACATATACCTAAAGTTTTCTTAAAGAATTTACAGGAATTAATTTTATTACCTGTAACAGTATGAATTGCTGCTTTGAAAAAAATGAGAAATTATGGTAGCCATTGCAGATTTTCTATCATCTTATTTTGAAGTCCAATAATGCTTTTATTCCTTGTTTTGATTTGTTTTAGTCTGTTTTCTATTATTTGATTTTTATATGTATGAAGATATTGGCAGCTATTTTGAATAGAACAAGAGATATTATGTAGCCATTGCTGATTTTCCTATTGTCTGATTTTAAGGCTTGTAATGTTTTCATTTTTTGTTTGAATTGGTTTTATACTGTTTTGTTTCATTTAAATTCACTATGTGTGAAGATATGGACAACTATTCCAGGGAGAACAGGAGATATTATGGCAGCTACTGCTGATTTACTGTTGCACTGTTATGAAATCCTGTGTTGCTTGCATTATTTTGTTTTGATCTACTTTCTCCAATTCTGTTTGGTTTTGTTTTTTCCCTTTAAAATAAGAAAAATATATTACTTGTTGTATGATTATTAAGTTTATGTTCACAAAAGTCTTAACTTAGATAAATATATTTCATTTCCTTAAAGTTACAATTTACTAAAATCCAAAATATAAATTGATTAATGAACTTAATAGAGACTATGTTATAGGGAACACAGAGATTGTTGCTTTGCAGAAGAGAATTGCACCAAAAGAGTGAGAGGGAAGGAGAGGTGTTGAATGAGAATGGAATTCACAAATAAATAAGGTTTGTTATACACATGTAATAATATTTTATTGTGGATTCTTCTATGATGTACTGCAAAGGTATTAATAAAAATTAATTTTTAGAAAATATCAAAATACAAGCAGAGAATCAATCTGAATAACCTTAGATATATTGAATATATTGAATTACACAAACTAGAACACAAGCACAGATGGGCTCCCTGGTAAATTCTAGTAAGCATGTAAAAAAGAAATTATAATAACAATTATTAAAAATTGGTTCTATAAAATAATAGCAGAAGGAATTTCTTATTTCTGTAAAAGCATACATACCTAAATTACAAAGCTATATGAGGACATAAGAAAGAAAAAATAAAGACCAAAATTTCTCATGAATATAAATGTAAGATCTCTCAGTTATTACTATTAAATGAAGTCTAATATATGCAAGAATTATACACCACAACCAGTAGGATTTATTCTCTGCATGGAAGGCTGATTCATGCTTCAAAAACAATTGATATAATCCATCATATCAGCAGTTTAAAGAAGGAAAATCATATAAACATACCAATAAATGTAAAACAATCACTGATGAAATCCAACAACTATTTATAAAATCTTTCAGTGTACAATACATAGAGGACGAACTCCTTAACTTTAGAAATAACATCTACAGGGACTGTGGATATAATTGGATATAATTTCGTAATATAGTACAGGCTTAAACTTTATGAGGCACTGTCTTTTAAAAAGTGTAAAAGATACATGAGGAACAACAAAAACCTATTTCTAGAGTCATACTTAATGTTGAAAAATTTCATAATTTCTTGTTAAATAAATCTCAACACAAACCTTACACTTTTCACAATGAGTATCCAATGACTGTAGACTTAAATGTAAAATTTCAACCTACAAAATTACTAAAACCTAGTGCAGCAGAAAATTTACACAACTTGAGATTCTTAGCTATAGCACCAAGAGAACAGTGCAAAAACTAAAGAATGATAAGTTAGGTTTAATTTCAATTTTTTAAAATTTGCTCATAAAAGACAATGTTAAAAAAGTGGACAGACAAGTTGTAGAAGATGAAAAATTACTTGCAGAGCAATCTGATAAAGTAAAAATTACAAAAGTAAGCAAGGAACTTTACAATTCAACAGTGAAAATAATCATTTATTTTAAAAATAAACAAAGTATCTGAAAATAAACTTCCTCAAAGAAGATGTAAGGATGCAAACAGTCATATGAAAAGATAGATATGGGCTGGGGATGTGGCTCAGCAGTAGAGCTCTTGACTTGCAGGCACAAGGTCCTGGGTTCAATCCTCAGAACCACCCAAAAATAAATAAATAAACAAAAATTAAAAAGACAGATGAACACAAAATGTGAAAAAGGTATTGTAAAACGAAATAGAAAAGTAAAACAAATAGACAATTTCTAGACTAGCCAAAGAACAGGATACTAACAAGAACCAATGTTGGTATAGAGAGTAAAGAACAAGGACTCTCATTTATTTCTGATAGAGAAGTGTGATGGTTAATTGTCTACTTGAGTGTGAATGTACAGCTAAATAGAGCCAGTGTGGTTTGGGGTGTGGAAGACCCATTTAAGGAGGTGTGTTTTGGAATGGTATAAAAGGACAGTGAGAAGCAAAGATTTCCTGCTGATTTTGCTTGAGAGAGATTTGTTTAGGCTCATTTTCTTTATAGGGACTTTTGCTGTTCTCTTCCTCTGAGTTCTTGGTCTCATCTTTGCCAAGCATGGTTGCTGCTCTCTTTGGAGGAGCTCTGCTCTTCACTTTTGCCTTTGGCATTGTCTCTTTGATTTAGGTGCAGATTATTAAGCTTCCAGCACCTGCCTTTCGGCCTGAAAGCACAGATTCACTACCCTTCAGCACCCAGCCTTGGTGTTTCTGACACAGACTGTTCTCTCTTCCATTGCATATTCTTTGACCTCCTGATATGGTCTCCTATGAGGCATTGCATTGGGCTCCAGGTCTTCAGCTCAATTCTTCAAATCTCTAACATGTACAGATCTCTTGCAATCTTCTACATTTGATTCTGTGGGTGTATAATGTCAATTAATCTTGTAAATTTCTGTGTACTGCATGAAGTCTGTTTTACTTGCAAATCTGACTATAACAGAAAGCAAAGTGATAAAACAAAAATTTATACATAAAGTTAGCATCCACATTATTCAAAAATTTCTAATCTTTAAGCAACTGTGATTTTCTTCAAAAAGTGAATGAATAAAGTTTTATAATTCCACAATAAAAGTGAACAAACTATCAAAGAAAAGATGAGCAAAAATTTTAATGCATATTGCTAAGTGAAAGAACTTGATAAAGCAACATATTGCATGATACTAAATACAGGACAATAGAGAAAAGATCAATGGTGACTAGTTACTCTGTGGGATGGAAGGAAGGAAGAAAGGAAGGAAGGAGGGAAATGGATATAGCTTAGGCAATTTTGGGGGCATGAAACCTGTTCATAATGATTTTCAAATTGTCGATACATTTCTATATATTTGTCAAAACTCAAAGAATGAAGAAAAGCAAGAGTGAACCCTATTTTGAGTTACAGATATTTATTAGTAATTATGTATCACTATTAGGTTAACTGTAACAAATATACCATGTTAGTGAAAATTTTTTTTCTGTTTTTTAAGACAGGGTCTCGTGTGTAGGGTAGGCTTCCCTGAAGTCATGAACTTCTTATCTCAGCCTTATGAGTGATGGGATTACAGGCATGTGCCACTACCCCCAGCTTCATGCAAGATTTTCATAATAGGGCTCGAGATTTAGCTCAGCGGCTTAAGCGCCTGCCTGGCAAGCACGTGGTAGTGAGTTCTATCCCCAGTACTGATAAAAAAATTTAAGATTTTCATAATGGAGAGAATATCCAGGACTAGAGGGTATGGTGGAGTAGAAAGGTGATGTGATGCTTGGTAATTCTCAACATTTTATTCAATTTTTGTGTTAATCTAAAACACAAAAAGTTCTATTTTTGTTAGCATATGTATGTAAATAATCTATTTTTAAAAGAGGATATTTAATTTCAGTAGTGGAAATAATGGATGGTGCATATCTGAAGCAAATATTTCAAAGATTAATCCATAGAGTATGTAACACATACAGAACTGTCATTTCCAAGCCGATTTTAAATCATTTTTATCTACCACAAACTTCATAATCTTATCCAACCCCAAAATCCAAATTGAGAATATGACAAAAAATCAGCAAAAAAATGTAACTTTCTTTTTATGCTCTTATTTTCATATTGTAAAGATATTCAAATTTATGGAACAGTTAAAGTATATTGTTAAACATGCTATATATTTAAATATAGCTGAGATAGGTAATGTACTTACTATTTCTCTAGTAATTTAGTCTGAAAGGTTACTTTTGATTGAAAATTATTGTAAATTCAACTGATAGAAAAGATTATAAAAATGTATTTTATCTTATATGGAAAACTCTTCAATAAAGAAAATTCTTTGAAAATATTAATGTGATATGCAACTTAATGCATGACTATCTTATTTGAGATCACAACACACTAGAAATAATATCTGTTGGCATTGTGAAATACTTGCTGGAAGAATGTTTGAACATTTTTCTTACTCTTTACGCTTAACATAGCAGCTATTTTGAAGATGAGCAAGAGAAAAATCAATACTCTATCATTATAAGAGTGAATGTTTAGATTCTTCAGCACTGAAATATTATTTCTTATTTATTTATTTCATTTTAAAGAGGGTAAAACTAAACACAACAAAACAGAACAAAGCAGATCAGAAGAAAGCAATGTAAGTGATACAGATTTCAAAGCAAAACAACAGGAGATCTACAGAGGCTACAATAATGTCTCTTATTTTCTTCTAAATAGTTGTCCATATCTTCAAACACAGTAAATTCATACAAAACAAAATAGTATGAAACTGATCAGAAAAGAGTGATGAAGGCATTACAGGCCTAAAAAACTAGACAATAGGATAATCAACAATGGCTGCCATAATATCTCTTGTTCTCTACAAAATAGCTGTCCATACCTTCATGTATTTTGAAATTAAACAATACAAAGCACACTAAGACCACTCTGAACAAAGAATAAAAGCATTACTAGATTTCACAGCATGAAGATACAGAATCAGAAGATACCATAATGTCTGTTTTTCTTCAAAGTACCTGTCCAATTCATCATGCATAAGATAATTAATTCTCATACACTGTTTAGAAGTTCTAGGCATGTATAAACTTCTCCATGTATACCTATCCTTTCTATATTGGAGAGAAAAACAAAACAAAACAAAAACCAATTACTAGAACGACACTAAACAAAAAAGACAAACAAATAACAATAGCAAAGAGCCAAAAACAATGATGATATAGGCCTTCAAAACAAGGTGTTATGAGCATAACTAGGGTTGTTATTTTACACAATGATCTTCAAGAGTTCCTCAGATCACCAGACACAAACATGCAAAATTGTTCCAATCTTAAAATGCTAAGGGCTTTGTTTCAAGAATTTATAGAATTTGTAGCACAACCATCTTAGCTATCCTAAGTGTGTTAATACAAATCTAGATATTTTTCCATTCCTTTTTCTTTTTCCTCATTTTCCCTGAGATATTACTTTTTTCCCTTTAAGCAGATTCTTATACTTTGGCTGAATTATTGAGTTTTTGTATCTAGGGATACCATATGGTATTTACACATGAAACTTTGATTTATTTCACTTATGAATATAGTCTCGAGTAGCATCCATTTACTTATAAATATCTAAATGTAATCATTCTTCACAGTTGAGTAGAACTCCATGTATAAAAATACCATATCTTTTTTATCTCTCCCTCAGTTGATGGACATTTAGCTTGTTTCCAAGATCTGGCTATTACAACTTGTGCAGCTATAAACATAGGTGCACATATATCACTGGCATATGATGTTTTCAGTTCTTCTGGGAATATGCCCAGAAGTGGAATAGCTAGATCAAATGGGACTTCCAATCCCAGCTTTTTGAGGAATCTCCTGACTGACCTCCACAGTGGGTGCACCAGTCTACACTCCCAACAGCACGGAAAAGTTCCATTTTCCCAACAGCCTCTCTACCATTTGTTATTGGTAGTTTTCTTTATTGTGGCCTTTCTTTCTGGGGTGAGATGGAATCTTAGTGTGATTTTAATTTGCATTTCCCAAATGACCAATGATGTTGAACATTTTTTCATATATTTATTTACCATTTGCATTTTTTATCTGAAAATTGTGTATTTATCTCAGATTCCCTTTTTTGGATTGGACCTTTGAATTTCGGGGTCTGATTTTTTAAAAAATTCTTTATATGTTCTAGACAGAATTCCTTTGTCAGAGTGATAGTTAACTAATATTTTTCCCAAATTTGTGGGTTTTATTTTCATTATGCTGGAGATTTCTTTTGATATGCAAAAACATTTTAATAAGACATGATCCCAGTTATTGATTCTGGGAAGTATTTCTCATGTGGTTTGATTCTTGCTCACTTATTCTCTACCTACCCCTATGTCTTTAAGATTTCTACCTATATTGTCTTCCAAAAGATTTAGTGTTTCTGTATTAATATTTAGATCTTTAATCCATTTTGACTTTAGTTTAGTACATGGTGATTGGCATGGATCTAGTTTTAGTTTTCAGCATATGGAGAGCAAATTTTTCCAGCGCCATTTTTTAAAGAGATTTTTTTTTCTTTCAGTGAACATGTTTGTCCATTTTACCAAAGATAAGGTGGCTGAATGTCTTTGTAGTTGTAGTTTATCTTCTAATCTATTTCGTTGATCTTCAGGTCTGTTTTTATTCCCATATGAGAGTGATTTTATTACAGGAGCTTTGTAGTATAACTCCAAGTTGGGGATTGTGATGCTTCCTGCCTCACCTTTGTTGCTAAGAATTACTTTTGCTATTCTAGGTCTTTTCTTGTTCCAGATGAATTTTAGGAATGATCTTGTTCTGTGAGGTATGCTAATGGTATTTTGATTGGAATTGCATTAAACCTGTATAACAGTTTGGGGAGAATGGCCATTTTCACAGTATTTGTTCTTATTATCCGTGAACAAGGGATATCTTTTCATTTTCTGAGATCCTCTTTGATTCCTTTTTCAGGGTTTTACAATTTTCCCTGACTAGAACTTTTGCTTCTTTTCTTAGATTGGTTCTTAAGTATTTAATTTTTTTGGATGTTATTGTGAAGCGTGTATGGCTTATTTGTCTCTCAGTGATTTTGTTGTGTAAAGGAGTGCTACTGACTTTTGAGCTTTAACTTTGTATCCAGCTACATTACTGAATTTAGTTATTATACCTAGGAGACTTTCAATTGAATTTGGGGGGTCTTCTATGTAGAGTATCAGATCATCTGCAAATAATTATAATTTAACTTCCTCTTTTCCTATCCTTACTCATTTTATTTTCCTCTGCTTTCTAATTTTTCGGCTAATATTTCTAACATTATATTGAATAATAGTCTTGTTAATGGACATCCTTCTCTTGTTCCTGATTTGAAGATAAAAGCTTTCAGTTTTTGGCCATTTAATATGATGCTGATTATTGATTTGTCATAGATGGATTTTATCATATTGAGGTAAAGACCATCTATTCCAATTTTCTCTAAGGACTTTATCATGAATAGGTTTTGAACCTTATCAAAAGCTTTTTCTGCATCTATAGAAATGATCATATGATTCTTGCTTTTGGCTCTTCTGATATGGTGGATTATATTTATTGATTTGCATATGTTGAGCCATCCCTGCATTCCTGGGATGATCCCACTTGGTTGTGGTGTATAATCTTCTTGATGATTTGCTACATTCTTTTTGCCAATATTTTATTGAGAATTTTGCATCTATGTTCATTAGGGAGATTGGCCTGTAGCTCTCTTTTTTGTTTGGGTCTTTCTCTGGTTTTGATATTAGAGAAATACTTGCTTCCAGGATTGAGTTAGACAGAATTGCTTCCCTTTCAATTTCATTGATGAGTTTGAATAGTTTCAGCATTAAGTCTTCTTTAAATTTCTTGTAGAATTACACAGTGAAACCATCTGGACAGCCTTTTCTTTGTTGGTAATCTTTTAATTACATTTTCAATTTCATTAATTTCAATTGTGTTCTTCAGCATTTTTCATCTTGTTCCAGCTTTGTTAATTCATATGTTTCTAAGAATCTGTCCAATTTTTCTGTGTTATCAAGGCTATGAGAGTAGAGGTTTTCAAAAAAGACATTGATGATTTCTGTATTTCCACAGGGTATGTACTGATTTCTCGCTTTTCATTCCTTATTGCATGAATTTGAGTTTTTTCTTTCCTTTTAACAATACAGTTGGCTAGGAGTTTATCAATTTTATTTATTCTTTCAAAGAACCAACTCTTCAATTCTTTGATTCTTTGTATTTTTTTAGTCTCTATTGCATTGATTTCTGCTCTGATCTTTATAATTTCTTCCCTTCCTTTGGCTTTGGGCTTGGCTTTCTCTTCCTTTTCTAGATCTTTGAGGTGTAGCATCAGGTCGTTTATTTCTGTTTGTGCTGTTTTCCTGATGTAGGAATTCACTGCAATAAATTTTCCTCTGAGGACTGCTTTCATTGAATCCCACAGGTTCTGGTAAGTTTTCATTTGCTTGTAGATATTGTTTAATTTATTTAATTTCTTCTGTGACCCACTGATTGCTCAGGAGTTTATTATTCAATTTCCATGTGTTTGTGGTGGTTTTGCAGTTTCTTTCATCATTAATTTTTAGTTTCATGGTGCTATAATCTGATAACATACATGGGATAATTTCAGCTCTTTTGCATTTACTTAAGCATGTTCTGTGGTCTTGTATATGGTCTACTTTAGAGAATTTCCCATGTGATGCTGAGAAGAATGTATATTCTGATGTTGTTTGGAACACTCTGTATATGTCCACCAAGTCCATTTGTTCACAGGTGTGATTCAGTCCTGCTATTTCTTTGCTGATTTTCTGTCTAGTTGATCTGTGTCTTTGTGTCAATGGGGTGTTAAGATCTCACATTATAATTGTGCTATTGCTTGTTTGATTTTTCATTTCTGTCAATATTTGTTTTGTATAGTTTGGTACTCCCAAATTTGGTGCATATATATTTAAGATTGTTATGTCTTTCTCTTGAAGTTTTCTCCTAACTAATATGTAGTGACCTCCTTTATCTCTTTGGATCATTCTTGGCTTGAAGTTCACACTGTATGCACACAGAAGAGCTACCCCTGCTTTTTATTTGGTTTGCAGTTGCATTCCATCCATGACTTTCAGTCTATGAATTTCATTTTGTGTTATATGTGTTTTTTGTATACATCATATGGTTGGATGTTGTTTCTTGACCCATTCTGCCAGTCTGTTTCTTTTTATTGGTGAATTGAGACCTTTTACATTAATGGTTATAACTGATATATATCAGTTTATTTTTTACATGTTATCTTCCTGCTGTTGATTCTTTACCTTTCCACTCTGTTTAATTATTTACCTAGTGGTTTTACCTATGTGTATCTACAATGACTTTCAGTATTCTTTTCAGGGTTGATTTGGTGATCATGAAGTGTTTCAACTGCCCTTTGTCATGAAAGTATCTTATGTCTCCATTAATTTTGAAGGACAGTTTTGCAGGGTGCATCAATCAGGGTTGGAAGTCTTTTTCTTTTATGATCTTAAATACTTCATTCCATGTTCTTCTTGACCTCATTGTTTGTGTTGAGAAGTCAGCTGTGATTCATAGGCTTTCCTTTATAAGTGATGTGTTTCTTCTTTCTATCGGCTTTTAATACTCTGTTCTTATGTTAGATTACTGGTATTTTGGTTATTATATGTCTGGGTGTAGTTTTATTTTGGTTATGGCTATTTGGGTTTCTATAAACTTGACTTATCTATATTCCAGTTTCCATTCTCATGTTTGGGAAATTTTCAGCTATTACTTCTGTAAATAGCCTCCTGATATCTTTTGTGCTGTCACCATTTTTTTTAATTCATACTAATCGTTCTTATGTTGTTTTTCTTTGCATCATCTTACAACTGTTCAGTCATTATTTCCTGATTCCTTGTTATTTTAAAAAGTTCTTTCCTTACCTGTTCACTAGCTGAAATCATGTTTTCGAGGTTTGAAAGTCTATCTTCACATTTGTTGAGGCAGTTTTGCTGACTTTTGATGGAAGTTTTGATTTCCTATATATCTCTGAATCTGCTTTATGCATTCTGTTTGTTGCTTATATTATTCATTCAAGATTTCCAACTTTTTGCATTGGTCTTCTAATTTTCAAACTATGCCTTTTTTAGATGTGTTCAGCATTTCTTTCATTATATTTATCATTTCTTCTTTTACGTGGAAGATTGTTTCTGATCTGAGTTCTTTTATAGCTTCCTGAAATTGTTTCTTTACTTCATTGCTATAATTTCAGGAGATTCAGGTGTATGGCTTACATTTTCTTCTATGTCCATGTCTCCTAGGCTTGCTTGGGATGGGCTGGATGTTTGAGACTGCATTTCACTCTTTTATTTTGTCATTTTTCTGTATTTCCAGGATTGGAGCAATGTGCTAAAGCTTCCCTGTGGGCTGGAAATATCCTGGTGCACTTTTGGCTCTTGAAGTGGATTGTAGGCAGCTATGAGATGCTTGGGTGTCCCTGGGTGTGGCCCCAATAGGCCCACAGGGTCCTCCAGTGAGTCCTTCAGTGATTTGTGATGCAGGGTGATCTTGTAGCAATGTTCCAAAATTCTCTGTGGGCTGGAAATCACCTTGTACACTTTTGGGCTCATAAGGCAGAATGTAGGCTGCTGTGGGCATCTCAGGCATTGCTGGTCATGGCCAAGATAGGCCTGCAAAGTCCTCAGGTGCCTCTGGTGATTTGGGATGCTGGATTGTGCCTTGCTGAGCTTGGAGTGATGTGGCAATGCTTAGCTGTGTGCTGGAAATCACCTCTCGCACTTTCTATTTATGAGGCAGAAAACAGGCAGATGAGGGCCACTCTGATGTCACTAGGCATGGGCTGAAATCTTATTTTTAAAATGGGCAGAGATATTACCACTGGTGAAGAAATAGCTTAAATATCACAATTGGATATATAAAGTCTCCTCAAGCTGTTTATAACATCATGTAAGCCTCAAAAATTTCCCCTCACCAAGCAAAGCCAATTGTTTACTGTCAAATATCATTTCTATAGCTTCTCTGAATGTATGTAAATGGATCTAGATACCTGTCTGTTTTCCATTTTGCTTCCCTCTAGGAACATTTGTTTTAAACATGTTTTCTTTATATTATCATGCATTTCAAGAAACACTGTATTTGCTGCTCTTTCTTCCTTGTTGAAAGTTCTCATTCAGTATAGAATTGGCATTGGATATTTAGTTTGTCAACTTCAAATTGAGAATTGTGGGTGGGGCCTTACCAGGCTTGCAGCAATGTTCCAGTATTTTTGAGATTCTTTCACATGTATAGCTTTACTATAAGACTTTGAATACCCGAAAACTGGAAAGAAAGAAAAAAAAATCCCAACATCTCTTACACTTTATTTAACTCCTACTGATTTGCTGTAGTATGTCATGTGTTCATGTACTCTTTTATAGCTGGGATGAATGTTTAAGAGCTATGCTTTACTGTAAATAAATGTCTAAATAATAAGAGTGTCTCAAAAATAAAAGAATTGAGGAAGAAGGTAATGAGACTGCTTTATCTACAAATCATTAAAATTATAATATTCATGTATCTAAACTACTTTAGAGATACTCTCATGTGAAGGAAAGATTGACCAAAAAAGATTTCAAAATAGTTTACAGTTTTAAATCCATAGATATCAAGTAATATAGACATTGATCTGAGTGCTTGATCCTCACAGATTCAAGCATAGAAATAAAAAATTGCAATTTCAATTTAAAGAAGAAATTTTTTTGATATCTTTAGTCTCATTTCATTTATTTTCTCTAGATACATTTTAGTCCCTTTATTGAGTTTGCTTATATAGAAAATCCATGACACTAAATTCATTTTCTTAAAACTTTTTTAAAGCAATATTGTGATGGCTCAGTTCAAATTAATTTTTGCAAATTCAGTATGTTAGAATTCCCCAAACACATCCTTTTAAAGTTATTTATTTGATTATTTAGGCCAGAAGATAACAAAAAATAAGTAGTAAAAAACACAAGATTCTAAAAAAGAAAGCAAACTTCATCAGATTCTAAGTGATTATCAATATCAATTCTGTAAGAAGTAAAAGTGTTAAGATTCTCAGACTGTTATGCTTAGCCTGTGGCAAAAATGACAGAAAATTTAGATATACCTATCAATTAAATAGTACCTTGACTCTATTTACAATGTATCCTAGGGTTTTTTTAAGTACCACAACATGGTTGTTATAGGCATAAGAATTTATCACATATCCATAAAATTTCCAACATTCCTAAAAAGTGTTTTTGGTTGATTAACCTGTTTTTACTTTACTATTTATTTAATATTAATGCCTTCAAGAAAGAAAAGGCATGTACAATCTCAGTGGTCTAAACCTGAAAACTAGTGTGCTTTTTTGATATGATATTTCATTTAAATTTCAAATTGAGGTGGCCTACATGCAGGTTTATCATATAAATGCAGAAGGTTTTTTTGTTTTGAAGTGATTTTTTCTCATTCAAAAAAATCATATGTAAATTCTATTTTTAAAGGCTAATGATGTTATAAGGATTCAGAGTGCAAAACAAAAACCATTCCCAATAACAACCCAATATTGCTAACCCTTTATTCAAAATATGGATTATTTTTCAATAGCTTCTAAAAATAGCAAAATACATTATAGCAGGAAAAAAAACAAATAATCATACACAAAACAACTTGTGTGATTTGTGCTACTATGTTTTCTTTATGCTATAACAATGTGTATGCTTAGGAATTTCACCATGGCCAATAGGATAGGAACTAAGTTGTAGCCACTTGGAGGAAATCAACTGAAAACACAAGTAATTGGAAGAAAGGAAGGACATAGATCCTGATGTTGTAATCAATATGAAATAAGATCAGACAAACCATAGATATAAAACTTAATAGCACTGTGATCCAACCCACAGGATTACCAGTGGGTCTTCCACCCACAGGCAGAGCAAGAGCACCACTGTGAAAGTTTCCACAAAAAAAAGATGTACTGAAAAACCATCCACGCAACTAAGGCCGCACAGTATAGAATTGGTATACAAGGCCTCTTGCCTTTTTTGGCATCCTCCAAACAGAGGATGCTGCAGCCTGGCAGCAAATTTTGCCAGCCCACATAATGACAAGTAACTAAAGAACAGAGAATTGCTCCCATCCCAATAGGTAGCCAAGCTTTTTGTGTTTTATTGTTAGTATGATTCTTTGTCTGTTTGTTTTTCCCTTATGACAGAGTGGATAATGAGTCCTACAGGGACAACAAGGTTAGGGACCACAGCAGCAGTGGCAGTGGTGGTAGTGAGTGAAGCACAGCATGATCCTTCCTGTTCCATGACCAGTAGCTTGTGAGAGGAATATAGACACATGCAATTTAAGAAGCCTTGAGCCATGGTGTATCAACAAATGAGATGTCAGCATTCCACTTGCAGGAGAGGAGACTGAAGAGCAAGCAAACATCACTGGGTTGTCTCTATAGTGGTGGCAGAAGCAGTGAGGCTGCAAATTTAAGGATCACAGCAGCAGTGTGAAAGTAGTGAGTGGAACAACATGACCCTCCCTGCACCCCAACCAGTGGCTTGAGAGAGGGATCCTGATGCATGGGAATAAAGCAGCCTTGGGCCATGACAGAGCAGTGGGAGGTTGACACTACCCACACTGGAAAGCAAATTGAAGTGGGACTGAGCAGTATTGGGTTATCTCCACAGCAGCTGCAAGAGCAGTGAGTCACCCCACAGTGCCTCACTCCACACCATCCCATCATTCAACAAGTGGCATGAAAAGAAAGAGATGAACAACTGTAAGTGGATCAAAGGAGGCTGTGCAAGGACTGGGAGGATTCAACTGTACACAGGTAAGGAGTAGCCACAGGTTGTCTATTCCTGAGGGTGCTACGGAACCTGGGAGAGTGACACAGAGACAAACAGGATAAGGAGAAGTGGTTGGGCTGCTAATAAACATGCAAAACTTGCTGGCTGAAGACTAGCTCAATCCCCATATTTGGAGGCCAATATGCACCTGGGGCACAACACTAATCCTACTGCAGGAAAGGCAGGGTTACCCGGCACATATCTTGTCTCTGGTATTGTCATTACCACAGAACTATGAACACAAGAAGAGCTTTATTAATTTTCTTGTTTGTTTGTTTTTTACATTTTTCTTTTTCTATATGGTTGTTTTTGTTTGTTTAGATTTTTACTTTTATTAATTGTTTTGATCACTTTTGCTTTTTCTTCTCTCAACATTCATTCTTGAATTTTTGAATTTTCTGGTAAGTGAACACTACCTTTAGTCTCTCTTGTTCAGTTTGATATTCTTTCACTTTCTTTTTCAGTCTTCTCCTGTCATCTTCTGTAATTTCATAAAGGCTGGGTAACCATTCTTTGTCCTCTGAACTTGCTTCTACTATGTTTCTCTCTTCATTTATCTCTGTGCTTTGTTCACTCTACCTCTTAAATTCTAACCCCTGACACACACGGTGTAAAATCACTCAACTAAGAGGAAACTCAGTGAATACAAGTTCCTGTGGTATGTTGGATTTTATTATATAACTGTAGATATTGTTCCTATGGTTAAAGGTACCAAATTAATATCATAGCTTGTTAGTTTCTAGGCTGTGCTTGATGTTAGTTATTGCAATTTTTACTACATGAGCCAAGGTGCCAAACATATTGTAAATGTTTTTCTCCCTTATATGACAGAACTGTGTTTGTCTGTTAAGGATAATTTTATATAATTTTTGGGGGAAATCATTTCAAAATTATATTATGATTATGGATTCTCTGTGGCCTAGTATCCTGTTGTGTGAGCCAGACACAGTATGCAGAAACATAACCCCATGTGTTTCTGGTCACATTTGAGGCCTTCACTGATCCAGTGATGCAGTGACACCCCAGGGCAAAATTACATCAGCTAAAGATACACTGGGTCCTTGAGAACTGAGTAGTAATAAAAATAAAGGTTCACTTTGGGAAAAGGACAAATCCCTTTTTTGACCTGTTATCTTTCCCTATTGTCCTCATCAACATAAAGATCATCATTAGCATAAGATTTTGGCTTCCCTCTAAGTTATTCAAAATGATCTTTATCCACATAAGATTTTCTTAGCAATAAGATCACTACCACCCTCTAAGTTATCCTATACTCCCTCAGATTATTGTGTATATCCAATTAATGTTGGCTATCCACAAGTGTCATTGTCTCTACCAATTCTGAGAAAGCGCTGACCTCCCAGAACCCTGTATACTTTAAAAATGTGTCCCTTTGTCTTTCATTATCTCTTGCCCCCTAGATAGATCAAGGGCCTGATTGACCCATGACAGTTTTCTGGGGTCATAACCATAGTGCAGTCCCAAAGAACTGGGTGTTGAGCCAAGTAAGTAGCAACTACTCATCCTCAATAAATTTGGAAAGTAGACTCTTTTTTTAACCAGAGATTGAACTCAGGCAGGCACTTATGCCACTGTGTTAAATGCCCCCAGCCTATGGAATGTAGAATCTTGAGACAGACACAATGACCAAGAGTCAACTAAAAACAAAAGATATCTCTTGAGGACTAGCCATTGCCTAGAGAAGCATCAATGGTAGTGGCAAAGCTACCTATCATAGTCAATTTATAAGCATCAATGTAAAAAAAATTACAAATTGAAAATGACAAGACAAAGAAGCAAAATGGAGCTGCAGACATTCATCCTACCTAGGGAAAGTTTATGGGATGAGAAAGAGAAAAACAAAAGGAACCTATATGAACCTTCTGAAATGATAGCAGAAGAAAACATGAATAAACAAACAAAACTAATGAATGAGGTTACAGAAAAACAAAATTAGAAATAATCACAAGATAATAAAAGGATGAACATGAAAATGAAAGAGCTAAATTAGAGTAGACACATAAAATTTGAAGTTCTTCAGTAAATGATGGAAGCTATGCAATCCCAATATGGGAAAGAAATGTAATCTGTGAAACAAATTCAAACAATTCTCCAGAAATCTAAAAATTACCCTGAATATATTTGAAACAGATTGAACCAAGGTTAGGACAGAATATCAGACTTAGAAAACAAGAATATGATTAGGGACCACAAAAAGAAATGTTTCTTGAAAATAGCATGCAACTGTGAAAAATCAATCCAAGAACTCTAAGTTGAAGTAAAGAGAAACAATATAAGACTTATTAAAGTCTGTAAGAAAGCAGGGGACAACATACAAGTCTTAGAAATCTTGTTCACAGAAGTAATGACAAAAACTTCCCAAACACTGAATAAGAATTTAGCATACAAATGAGTGAATCATATATTACTCCAATTAGCCATGAGCAAAATGAATCTACACCAAGCACATAATAATGAAAATTCAGTTCATTTGTATTATATAGCCATTAAGAAAATTTTAATATCTGCCTTTTCTGCAGTTTAACATTTTCTAATTTTGTTAATATTTTAAGTACATGTTAGAATCATCCTTTTCATTTTCTACTTTCACAATAAATTCTAACTTGTTTACTAAAAAATGAAGATTCCAGAAAATCAGCACAAGAACAGAATAAAATCAAAGAAAAGAAAAGCAATCACCTATGAAGGAAAGCCCATCAAAATCATTATTGAGTTCTCAACACAAACCTTAAGTCAAGGTGATCTTGAAGTATTTCAAATCTTGAAAAAAAAAAAAAAAACAACCTCCAACCCAGATTTATGTAGCCTGGAAAGCTATCATTTAAAATCACTGGAGAAATAAGATGCATGCATGATGAAGAAGCACTAAAGAAAATCATGGCCACTTAACCAGCTCTCCAAAATATACTGAAGGATATTTGTGAAAAAGATAATGAAGAACACAATCCCAAGAGTCCACCAGGAAAGGCAGAAGGTTTAGAAAGGAGAGAAAGGCAGGCAACCATCAACAGGAAATTATGTGACAAAGCAAAATGAACACAATTATTGTAAAATGTCTCAATTTATGAATCAAAAGAAGTATACAGGCATAATGGGTCAGGAGACAGGAACCAACACTCTGCTGCATTCAAGAAACACATTTAACTCAAAAAGAGATCCATAGACTGAAGATTGAAAGAAAGAATCCAGTACTCCCTACAACAGGAACCCATAAAAAAGCAGAGTTGGTTATTCTATTCACAGAAATGTGAATTTTTTTAATTTAAAGAAATAAAATGAAACAGAAAGAGGGTAGAAATAATAATATTTTCAAAAAAGTGGGAAATCACTAGTTGCTAATTACATATTTTCCTCTTAGAAGTAGTTGTTCAAGTTACATAAGTAAAGCACACAAAGTGGACATTTAAACTGTAAGACTGGAAACAGTTCTGTTCACCTATCCAATAAAAACTTAGTAATATAGCTATCCATCTTACATACTTAAACATGCATGAAATTATATTCTTTAGAATACTTTCTTTTCCTCTCTTTTTTTACAATAACTATAATCAAATCTTGTAAACTGTTCAGAAGTTCTACACCTGTATAAGTCTCTACGTGTATGTCTATCCTTTCTGTATTGGACAAACAAATCAAAACAAGTAAATAAAACAAATGCCTAGAAAAATATGAAACAAAAAAGACATAAAACCACTATACTACATGATCTACAGTAATTACTATGATGTCTCTTGTTATTTTCAATAAAATTTTCTATATCATCAGGCTTAGTACAATTAAGCATAGAAGTACATAGGACTATTAATAAAAAAAAAACATTGGAGACATTATAAGATTTCAAAAGCAGTTAGTAATCAAACCAGAATGGATATCCTATTGAATCTTGTCATCTTCAGAGTAGTTGCCTCTACTCTCAGACTTGATACTATCAAGCATACCAGTTTTGAATAAAATCAGTCAAGAAAAAACAGCGATATAGCCAAGCTTCTCTTCCTCATCTCTGCTATGCTGTTTTTCTGTCATTGTTGTTTACTTTTCTCCTTCATTCTACTGTCTTCCCCATTCATTGAGGTTTTCTGCCATTGTTCCTGGAATCCTGGCAATTTTTTCTCTTTCTTTCTAGAATGTCCTTCAATATTCTTTGTAGGGTTTGGATTGGTGGTCATGAACTCCCCCAGTTCCTCTTTGTTGTGGAAACATATTCCCTCTCCATTTATTTTGAGAGACAGTTTTGAAGGGTGCATAAATCTGGGTTAGAGGTTATTTTCTTTCAGTGCTTGGAATACTTTGCTCCAAGCTCTTCTTGATTTAATAGTTTGCCTTGAGAAGTCACTGTGATTTTGATGAGTTTTCCTTTATAAGTGATCTGTTTGTTTACTCTGATGGCTTTTAGTATTCTGTTCTTGTGATGACTTTCTGGGATCCTGATTATTGTATGTCTGGCTGTATACTTGTTTTGGTTGTAGCTGGCTGGAGTTCTTTATGCCTCATATATCTGAACATCACTTTTGTTTCCTATGCTTGGGAAGTTCTCTTTAATTATTTCTGTGAATAGCCTTTTATTTCATTTGTATTTTTCCCTGCTTCTTCACTTACATTTTTTATCCTGAAGTTATAGATCCTCTTGTTGTCTTCTAGTCTTTGTATTGTTACTTCCTGGTTCCTTGTTATTTTTAAGAGATCTTTGCTTTCATGATCACACATCACAACTCTATGTTCAAGTTTTGAAAGTCTGTCTTTAGCTTCTGCCAAGAAGTTTTATCAGCTTTCAATGGAGTTTTAATTTCCTGGTATTATTTTTGGATCTGTTTCATGCATTCAAGATTGTGTTTATGTTCTTCATCAAAGGCTTCTATTCTTTTCCTGGGTTCCTCCATTCTTCCATCTGTGTCTTCTTGAGAAGTGCCCAGCATTTCTTTTATTAATCTTCTTATATCTTGCTTCACCTGAGTTAGAATTTCAGATTTAAGTTCGTCAATGAGGTCATGGAAGTATTTCTTTATTCCCATTAAGGCTGTGTCTGATATTGCATGTTTGCTGCCCTTGATCTCCTCTATATTTAAGTCTCCTGGACTTATTTTCCCTGAGTCAGCATTTGGACGCTTTTGGTTGTTTCTTTGTCTTGCCATGTTTCTGGTTTCTTTCACACAGGTGTTTGGTGGAGGTCTTGGGTACTTTGCATATTGCTTATGGTTTTTCTGAAGCATAGTGGCTAGGGGATTGCTGCCATTTCCAGTTTGTTGTTGATCTGTGAGGTTCACACAGGGGTGATGTCAAATGTGAATTTTAAGCAGACTGTTCAGCAGAGATTTAAAAAAATAAAGGAGAGTACATACTTCTTATAGATAGATAGATAGATAGATTGATATAGATATATAGATAGATATATAGATAGATATAGATATAATACAGGGCACCCACCTAAGTAAAACAAATATTAACACACATGAAAAACCAAATAAGCATAAACACAATAGTGATGAGGGAACTTAAAACATCATTGTCACAAAAGAATAGATCAACTAGACAAAAAATTAACAAAGAAATATCAGAACTGAAGCAGATTTGTGAAAAAATTGACTTAGTATGTTTTCACAGTGTTCTACCACACTACATCAGAATACATATATTTCTTAGCAGTACATGTCATGTTTTACAAAATGTAACACATACTAACACAGAACATGCTTAAATAAATGCAAACTACTTGAAATTATTACCATGCATATTATTGGACAATAACACAATGCAATTAGAAATCGTTGGGAAAAGAAACTACAAAAGCTCTGTAAACAAATGGAAATTAAATAACAGTCTCCTGAACAACCAATGAATCAGAGATGAATTTAAAGAAGAAATTAAATACCATTTACAGTTAAATTATAATGCAGAGACAACATACCAGAACTTATGTATGCAATAAAAGAAGCTCTAAAATTAAAACAAATAGCAGTGATCTTACATCAGGAAAACTGAATGAGATCAAATAAATAACCTAATGATGAATATTAAATTTCTAGAAAAAGAAAACAAATCAAAATCAAAGCTCATATAAGGAAAGAAATTATAAAAATCAGAGCAGAATATCATGCAATTGAGATTAAGAAAACATTAAAAAGAATAAATCTTTGATTAAGTAAAATTGAAAAATCGTTGGCCAGTCATATCAAAAAAAGGAAAGAAAAAGCTCAAATTCATTCAATTAGGAATAAAAGAGTTAAGCCATAATGGATTCTGTAGAAATCCATAAAATCATCAATACTCAATTTGTGAGCCTTCATTCCTTATTCAAAAATCACAGAAGAAATGGATAGAACCCTAGATATGTCTAAATTACTAAAGTTAAATCAAGATGATATAAACATTCTAAAAAACTTAGTGTTAGTCTACAAAAGTGAAAGTGAAATTATAATCTTACCAATAAATTAAAGACCAAGAGCTGAAGTAATCACTGCTGAATTTTACAACATATGTAGTGGAGATCTAATGCCATTACTCCTCAAACCCTAAAAAATATGAAAGGACACAATACTCCAAAAATCATTCCTAAAAGGAAAACCTGAAACCAAAACCACAGAAAGATCCAACCAAAAATATAATGACTTGTCAATCTCCATTTTGAGCATAAAGACAAAAATTCTCAAGATATTTGCAAATGGATTACAGCAAATCATAAAAATGGTTATACCCCATGACCAAGTTGGATTCATCCCAGGAATGCAGAGATGCTTCCACATACACGAATCAATAAATGTAACACAACATGTCTACAAAACCAAAGAAAGAAATCACATGATTATCACAACAGATGCAGAAAAAGCATTTGATAAAGTCCAGCAATCAGGCCAGGGATTTAGCTCAGCCACATAAGCGCCTTTCTGGCAAGCACAAAGTCATAACTTCAATCCTTGGTTCCAAAAAATAAAAAGCCCAACAGTCAATCTTGATAAAACTCCTAGAGAAAATTGGAGTACATGATCTTTATCTCAATCTGATAGAACTCATTTATGTCAAACCAACAGCCAACTACATATTAAATGACCAAAAACTCAAAGCTTTCATTCTGTAGTCAAGAACAAGATAAGGATGTATACAATCAGTATTCATATTCAATATAGTTTTCAGAACATTTGCCAGAGCAGTTAGACAAGAAGAATTAAAAGGAGTGAAGATAGAAAAAAAATGCTTACATCGTCTTTTGTAGATGACATGATATTCCATGCAGAGGACTCTGAAAACTCCACAAAAGACCCCTAAATTTAATAACAAAATTCAGCAATGTAGTTGGATATAAAGTCAACATTTAATTATCAGTAGCACTGTAAGAAAAATTAAGGAAAACATGTCCTCCATAATAACATTGACAAAAATGAAACACTTAGACATCAGTCTGACAAGGGAAGTAAAAAAATTAAATTGAAAAATGCTGTACTCTGAGAAAAGAAATCAAAGAGAATATCATAAAGCATAAAAATATCGCTCATAAACCAACATAGAGAAAATGAGCACACTCTCCAAATTGTTATATAGATTTAATGCAATCTTGATAAAATACCTGTAGTATACTTCACAGAGTTAGAGAAAGGAATCCTAAAATTTGTTTGGAATCAAAAGAACCCTAAAATAGCCAAACCATTTCTGAGCAACAAGGGTAAGTCAGGAAACATCACAATCCCTAACTTAAAATTAAACTACAGAGCTATTGGGGCAAAAGCAGCATGGTACTGGGAATAAAATAGACCTGAGCATCAATGAAGCATATTTGAAATTGAAAAAACAAATCTAAACACACTCAACCACCTTATCTTTGACAAGGGTGCTAAACACCTTCACTGGAAGAAAGCCAGTCTCTTTAATAAATGGTGCTGGAAAAACTGGCTTTCCACATGCCAATAAAAAATTAGACCAACGTCTCTCATCACGCACTAAAGTAAAATAAAAATGTATCAAAGTTCTAAATATGAAAACAGAAACACTAAATCTGCTGAAAGATAGCACACTTGAAGTCATAGGTTTAAACACATATTATAAACAAAACTTGGACAACAAAAGAAATATTAGAGGGAATCAACAAATATGATCTATTATTTAAAAGCTTTTGCATAACACAAAAATCATCAACAGAGTGAACAGACAACACACATCAAGTGAAAAAAATGTGCCAAATGCTCCTCACACAAAGGATTATTAACTACAATACATAAAGAATTAAAAAAAAACACTTCAGACTCCCCTAAATATAAATACCCCATCCAAAATAGTCATCAGAAATGAATCAACACTTCTCTGATGAAGATTTAAAAATGGCAAACAAATATGTGAAAATATGTTCCACATTACTGATCACTCAAGAGATGTAAATTAATGCTCAGATTCTGCCTTCAGAAAAAATTGCAGTTATCAAGAAATCAACCATTGGCTAAGTGGCAGGACTGTGGGGAAAAAAAAGGAATCCTTCTCCACTGTTGCCATGACTGTAGAATGTAGCAACTACTGTGAAAATCAGTTTGGAGATACCTTAAAAAATTGAACCTAGAGAATTCATTTGGCCTATGTAGTTCTCATTCTTCCCAAAATAAATACAAACAGTATAGTAGAGAGATGTAAGCACACCTACATTTACAGTGGTACATTTTATACTAGCTCAATTTTGAAACAGTTCAAATGTCCATCAACTGATGAACAGATAATGAAGATATTTTGTTATACAATGTAGCACTATTCAGCCATGCAGGACTAACTTGAGACATTTATAAGTAAATGGATGAGCTTTGGGATGATACTCTTAAGTTAAATAAATCAACACATATACCTCTATACTGAGATGTTTCTTTGGTGTGAGAAACAGAACATGTAAAGACCAGAATGAACACCAGACAGAATGAAATAGGAAAAGAAAAGATCGATTGGCAAGGGTAACTTGGGAGAGAGGGAAGCAAGAGAAAAACAAAAACTGAAAAAAGAAGAAATGAAAAGAAAGCTTTCGTAAATAAGGAGGTGAAGAGGAACTGAAAGGGGGATAAGGAAATTGGGAACAAAATAAAACTAAGATACCGCACAAGTACAATTTAAAAAATTAAAAAATAAATTATAAATGGGAGTATAAAAACAAAGTTTATGATTAATTTAAATATGTTTAACGCATATTTATAAATATGATCAATATATGTGGTAAAAAGGTAAAAAATTCAGAAAACTAGAGATTTGATACACCCTCTTTTTTTAGAGATTGAATAGAATATGAATACATAAAACATAATATGAAAGATTAGTCACAAAAACTTAAAAATCAAAAATGTAATCACTTACTTTGAAAATAAACAAGTTGGGATGTAGACTAGTGTTCACAAAACAGAAATATAGTAGTTATATTTGGATGTTGCATATAGTTTTGTTGGTTTGTTATTTTTAAAAGTTCATTTATAAACTTTCTTACATTATATTCTCTTTACAATTTATCACACTTTTTGAGTAGTTACTATGTTGAATGCTGTGTTTCAAAGAAACCAAAGATGAATCAACTAAAAATTAAAAAGAGACAAAAATTTATATACTATCTGCCTTTTCATATGCATCATACTAATTATCAAATACACTGCTATATGTTCACTTTGCATTTATTTTTATATTCTTCCTGACATTTTTTCTATTTTCATTTTTTTTCATTTTAAAAGACAAAACAAAAAAGAGAATAGAAATGATACACAATTTCAAAAAAGAAAAAAAATTTAGGAAATTAAAACTAGTTATATTGCACATTGTTATCTCAGAACTAGTTATTTAGGTTACATAATCTAGACACAAAAGTGATCAATCAAACAATAACAGCACATTTTTATGCAGCTTTGCCTATTTTAGCTGCTTTACAGATGACAATGATGAGGCTTACATCAAGCAATAAAACTCTCTAGAAGAGAAAATCATTAAAATAAGACCTTTCTTTATTTATGTTGTGATTTAAGTATAGTGCATGTAGAGAATATCTAAATATTAACAATATTACCATATTTATTATATTTGCATAAATTTTAAATTCAATTTTTAAATTTAAAAAAGCTTCATAGAGATATAATTCACATATAACACACATTGTCCATTTAAATTACACAACTGGTTTTTTAATGGATTCATAAAGTAGCATATCATTATCACCAACTTCAACCTCAGAATATTTCAATCACCCATCAAAAAAACACCATAACTATTACTAATCAATATCCATCACTTTTTTTCCCTGTCTAATCTCACCACTCTCTTCCTTTTCCTATTCTCCCAACCAAGGAAATAAATCATCAGCTTTCTGTTTCCATAAGTTTACCTATTCTTGTCATTTTGAAAACCTTTACAATAGTTGATATTGTACATGAAAATGTCTACAAAAGAATTCTTGAGAGATTTTGGGCTTCTGATGCTTTCATAGTAACATAAATTAATAAGGAGACCCAATGACTTAATTAAAATTTGAAATATCTATTATGATTTACATGTAGATAACAACACAAATTCTCATGCATTCATAGATAAGGTTTTTTGTGGACAATTGGATCCTGGAGTATGATACTTATCACTGGATTATTCCACAGATGAGTTTATGACTACATGTGATTTGGGGATGTTAATGCTGGTTAGAAGATAGATAAGTGGGGATGTGACACTGGCACCATCTATCATGCTCCTTTTGTTTTTCCTCTGGCAAGTCACTCAGATAGGTCACCCTGCCTGCAAGTTAGATGATTATAGACTAAAATTTCTACAAATGGAAGCCAAAATAAGCATTTTCTACTTAGAGCTATGGATGTCAAGTATTGTATCTCATCAATGAGAGAAGTAACTAATACAGATTTGGGTACACACAGTGGAGATCTTGTTGTGATGCTACCAGGCCATATGGCACAGAAGTCACATGGAAATGTCTTGAAGGAAGAGTTTGTAAAGTTTTGGAAGTGTTAGACACACCAGCAGGAGAAGCAGCCCTAAAATTCTTTAAGCTTAGATGGATGGCAGTTCTAGTCAGAACTCAGAGGATTATGATGCTGATAAATAAAAAAAAGCAAATGGAAAAGAGGAGGCTCTTTATAGTTAGTTTTTATAGTTTTTTATAGATTTTATAGTTAGTGACAAAGACTGCATTGACTGTTGGACCCCAGGCCATATGTGTTAGGTTCTGCCAGAAAATTTGCATACATTTTGCTCCAGGCCTAAGACTTTGTGGGAGACTGAGATTAAATATGGTACATTAATTAATCTGATGGATGAAATTTCAGGCAGTCTAATGTTGAGGCTGAGCATAGATACTGTTGGGAGTTTTTAGTCAGACCTAATTGATAATAGAGAGCAAAAATTACAGCCCAGTGATTTAAAAAGTTTTGCATTTGGCTGAAAAGAAAGTCCGAGTAATGTTGGAGTTTGCAAAGCTGAAGTAAAGGAGAGCTAATTCTTTAAAAGATTATCATTAGAAAGAACCCAGGTACTTTGGATCTGTACAAAAAATGGATGCCTTGAGGGGTTGAGAAAAATCTGAAAGACCCCATCTTTCACAGATTCAAGAGTGGAAAAGAGAAAGACTTTGTTGTGTGATGGAAGTCTGAGGGCTCTGTGCTCCTGAATGGCAGCAGCTTAAGGAATGGGAATTGACTTCTCAGGATTCATTTCACTATTGTTAGCCATTCAATCACTAAAAGAGCTCTGCAACCAACAAAGAGATGCCAAAGGGCTTCCTATTGCTTATGGTGATGTCTGAACTTAGAGTCATCCAAGTGGCGCTGGATTTACACACAAGAGAAATGCAAGAGTTTTGAGCTTAGGAAGGCTTCTTCTCAGATTTTAGAAGTTCTAAGACGTCAGGCAGTGTCCACCTATTGTGGGCAATTTCCCAAGCCAAGCCAAACCAAACCAAGCCAAAAGGAATACTCTTTACACCAAGGCTGTTGGGTTTCATGCCAGTGGACCATTGCAGGGATAATTTCTCCCAAACAACCTCCCTGAAACAGGAAGAAGTTGAGTCTATATAGAATTAGAAGTGGGAAGTACAAAGCCAGTGGCCAAATAAAACATGATTGGTTTACATACATTGAGTCATGTATTGATAGACAGGCTAGTCTTGAAAGAAAAGAAAAACCCCAGGAACCAGGGGAGGGAACTCTTACAGAATGAGCACAGTTAAGGGCATTGCCATAACATAGAAATGTTCCAGAGAGAGGACCTTTACTGAATTAGCATGAATTAACTCAGGGGATAAGGTATAGGCAATTACTCTGGTACAGACAATTACTATGATTTAGTGCTCCTCTGCAGGTGGGTCCTAGATACTGTCAGGGTCAACCTAATTGAGCTTGAACAGCAGAACAGAAACTTGAACCAAGGCCTCTAACTGATCATGAAATAAATTTAAGTTGACCATGTCATGAATGTGTTTCTACAGTACAGCTGTGCCCCAACACTATGAAGGCAGTGTGTAAAGCTGTAAGAATGTAGTGAAAAATTTAGTGGAGATTCCAAGTTATTGGAAAAGCCAGGAATGTGGAAAGTCTGAGAAAACCATATGCAGTGGACAAAGCCAACCCAAGAGAAAGGACACAGGAAATGATCCATTGTCTGTGCCAGTAAATTATTTGGTATTTATATCTTACCATATTTTTTATTTGAAAGAGAAAAAATCAATCAAACTAATGAGAATTTCATAACAAGATAATAAGACATTAAGAATGGTTAATATATTGTGTACTATCTTCAAAGTAGTTGCTCAGATTACAAGACACAGGCATGCAAAATTGATCAAACAATGTAAGTACAAACCATTGTTTCTAAAAGAAATTAGTAGTAGAGTAATCTTACCTGTCTTTTTAAAAATTTTTACTTAAAGAAAAATAGAAAAGAAAAAAACAAAATAGGAAAAAAAGTAAAAAGTGTAGAATAATACACAATTCAAAAAAATTAACATCATAAATTACTAGTTGATACATTACATATTATCATCTTAAAAATCCTTGTTAAATTTACAAAATCAAAGCATAAAAAGTGGGTAGATACTCAAACATTGACAGTGCAAACCCTTCTGTTCAATGATTTAACACAAATTTAGTAATATGGTTATCTACACACTTTACGTACCATTATATCTTTTAGAGCACTTTCCTTCCCTTTCACTTTTACAATATCTATTATACATTTTGAATCTTATTACACTGTCAGTGTTTATTATCTTTTATACCAGAGAGAGAAGGTGATATTTACTAATGTGACTACTGTTTGTTTCACTAATGAGGATATCCTTGTTTCCTCCATTTATCTACAAAGGCCTCAATATCATCTTTTTTATAGCCGAGTAGTATTCCTTTGCATAAAAATACTGTATTTCCCACCCACTCTGCAATTGATGGATATTCTGGTTGTTTCCAAATTTAGCTATCAATAATTGTGCTGTAATGAACATGGGTGCACATACATCACTGTGAGATGACTTTTTCAGTTTTTCTGCAAAAAATACCCAGGAAACAAATAGCTAGATTGAATGGAACTTTCAATTCTAGTTTTTGAGGAATATCCATAATGATTTCCACAGTGGTTAAACCATTCTACACTCCCAGCAACAGTGAATAAGTATTCCTTTTTCCCCATAACCCTGCCAACATTTGCTATCAGATGATTTCTTGATGGCAGCCATTCTTTTGGGGTGAGATGAAATCTCAATGCTGTTTTAATGTGCATTTCTCAAATGACGAGTGATGTGGAAGATTTCGTCATATATTTATTTGTCATTTGTATATTTTCATCTGAGAGCTGTATGTTCATTTCCAATGTCCATTTTTGGAAGGGTCTTTGAGTTTGGGGGGCTTGATGCTTTCCAATTCTTTATATGTTCTGGATATCCCTTTGTCTGAGGGATTGTTGGATAAATTTCTTTCACATTCTGTGGGTTTTCTTTTCACTTCCTTGGTGATTTCCTTTGAAGTGCAAAATATTTATTAATATATGATCCCTGTTGTTGGTGCTTTGAAGAATTTCCCATGTGGTTTGCATTTTATTCATGAATTCTCTGCCTACTCCTATGGCTCCTAGATTTCTACCTAAATGTCCTCCAGTAGATTTAGTTTTTCTTTTTTAATTTTAGATTCTTGATCCATTTTGACTTTAGTTTAGTGTATGGTGATAGGCATGGGTCTATTTTCAATCTTTGGCATGTGGAAAGCCAATTTTTCCAACACCATTTATTAAAGAAGCTCTCATTTTTCCAGTGAACAAGTTTAACACTTTTTGAAATATAAGGTGGCTGAGTGTCTTTGTAGTAGTGTTTGCATTTTCTAATCTGTTCCATTAATCCTCAAGTCTATTTCTTTGCCAGTACCATGCTGATTTTATTATTGTGACTTTGTAATATAGTTTCAAGTCAGGAAATGAGATACTTCCTGTCTTGCCTTGTTGCCCAGAATCACCTTTGTTATTCTAGGGTTTTTCTGTTTCCCAATGAATTTTAGGAATATTTTCTCTAGATCTGTAAAGTATATTAATGGTATATTGATGGGGATTGCATTGAATCTATATAAGAGTTTGGGGAGTATGGCCATTTTCCCAATGTTAGTTCTTCCTAACCAAGATCAAGGAATATCCTTCCATTTTCTACTATCTTCTTCAATATCCTATATTAGAGTAGTATAATTTCCAGCATATAGGTCTTTTACATGCTTGTTTTGCTTGATTCCTAAGTATTTCATTTTTTAGTTGCTATAGTGAAAGGCAATATTTCCATGATTTTTCTCTCAAGGAGATTTTTGTTTGTGTACAGGAATGCTATTGATTTTTGAGCACTGATTTTGCATCCAGCTATGCTGCTCAATTTCTTTATAACCTCTAGTAGTCTGTTAACAGAGTTCTTGGGGTCTCATATATAGAGTATCATGTAATCTGCAAATAATGATATAACTTCTTTTCCTATGTTTATTCCTTTTGTTTCTCCCTCTTGTCTGAATGCTCTGGCTAATATTTCTAGAACTATGTTGAATAAAAGAGGTGGTAGTGGACATCTTTGTCATGTTCTTGATTGCAGAGTGAATGCTTTTCAGGTTTTATCCATTTACTATAATATTGGTTGTTGGTTTGTCATAAATGGCTTTCATGAGATTGAGGTACATACCATCTATTCCGAGGTTCTGTAGAGTTTTTTTCATGAACAACTGTGAGACTTTATTAAAAACCTTTTCTACATGTATTGCGATGATCATGTGATTTTTATTTTTGGCTCTGTTGATGTGGTGTATTACATTTATTGATTTGCATATGTTGAATCATTCCTTCATTCCTGGAATAAATCCCAGTTGGGAGTGGTATACAATCTTCTTCATGATTTGCTGCATTCTATTTGCCTATATTTTATTGAGAATCTTTGCATCAATATTCATAAATGAGATTGGCCTATAGTTGTTTTTCTGGCTGGGTCTTTCTCCGGTTTTGGTATCAGAGTGATAATTGCCTCCAAGAATGAGTTAGGGAGGACTGCTTCTCTCTCAATTTCATTAAAATTTTTAAGGTGTATTGGTACTAAATGTTATCTAAATTTCTTATAGAATTCAGCTGTGAATCCATCAGGACTTTGGCTTTTTTTGTTGTTGTTGGTAAGTTTTTAATCATGATTTCAATTTCCACAGCTGATATTGGGTTATTCAAATTTGTTATATCTACTTCATTGAGCTTTGGCAGTTTATATGTTTCTAGTAATCTTTCCATTTCCTCTGTGTTTTTCATCTTATGTGAGTAAAGATTTTCAAAGTAGGTATTCATGATCTTTTGAATTTCCATGGGATCTGTAGTAATTTCCCTTTTTTCCGTCCTTATTGTATGAATTTGGGTTTTTTTTTCTTTTTCTTGATGAGGTTAGCTAGACCTTGGTCAGTTTTGTTTATTATGTCCAAAAACCAGTTTTTTTGGTTTATTATTTCTTTGTATTATTTTTTTAGTTTCAATTGCATTGATTTCTGCTCTAATCTTTACAATTTCCTCTCTTCTATGAGCTTTGGGTTTAGCTTGCTCTTCTTTTGCTAGAAGCTTGAAAGGAAGCATTAGGTTGTTTATTTATGCTCATTCTGTTTTCTTGATATGACTATTTATGCTATAGATTTTCTTCTTAAGAACAATTTATTTGCATCCCACAGATTACAGTACGTTGTTTCTAAATTTACATTGAATTGTAGGTATTGCTTTATTTCTTCTTTAATTTCATCTGTATCCCACTTGTTGTTCAAAAGGTTGTTATTTAAGTTCCATGTATTTATGCAGGTTTTGCAATTTCTCTTGCCATTAATTTCCAATTTCATGGCAGTATTGTCAGATATTACACATGGGATGATTTCAATACCTTTGCATTTACTTAAAAATCTTTGATGGGATAATATATGGTCTATTTTGGGTACTGTCCCATGTGCAGCTGAGAAGAATGTGTATTCTGATGTGGTTGGGTGAAACACTCTGTAAACATCTACTAAGTCCATTTGCTCACAGGTATGATTCAGTTCTGTAATTTCTTTGCTGAATTTTTGTCTAGCTGATCTGTCTCTTTGTGACAGTCAGATGTTAAGTTCTATTAAAATTGTGTTTCTATGTCTTTGGTTTTTCATGTCCATTAATGATCCTTTTATGTAGTTCAGTGGTCCGACAATTGGTGCCTATATATTTATAATTGTTAGTTCTTCCTCTTGTATTTTTCCACTTACAAGTATGTAGTGGACTTCTTTATGTGTTTGAATCATTTTTGGTTTAAAGTTCAATTTGTCTGCAAACAGAATACTTACCTCTGCATTTTTTCTGGGTTCCTGTTACATGGAATACTCTTTGACTTTTACTCTGAGTTTCCTTTTGAGTCACATGTGTTTCTTTTATACAGGATATTGTGAGATGTTGTCTTTTTGTTGATTAATTTTGTCAAATTGTTTATTCTGATAGATCAATTGAGCCCATTTACATTGGGTCAATGGTAAAACCTAGAAAGTCTATGCCTGAGAAGTGAGGGAGCTGTTCTGGTAGGTTGAGTTCTATGCTATAGCCTAGAAGTCACACTCATAAGAAAGACCAGAGCTGTCCTGAAAAGCCCCGCAGCCATCCTCAGCGATACAAAGGTCTCCAGTTTCTCCAATGATGAACACAGTCTAGTACATGTCAGAAAGCCAAAATGAGGAGTTAACCATGGGGATTAAACAGTACACATTTTCCCTTCTGCAGTCAAGAAGGAACGCTTGATATAATGACCAATGGCTCAAACAGCAACATCGAGGAGAACTCACAATGGATCACTTGCTCAGTGCCTCCCTTTTCCTCCATGTCTCTGTTTACGCTAACAAATTTCTTTAGGTAAAACATCTACACTCAGCACCATGGTCTTTTAATTCAGCTAGTGTTAAATTGACCACCAGTATTAACCCATAACAATGGTCATGAATTTCTTTAGATTCTCTTTGCTGTAAAAGTTTTCATTTTACCATCAGCTTTGAAGGATAATATTTTTAGATTATAATAATCTTGCTTTAGGCCTCTTTTCTTAGTGCATGGTGATTGAATTACTTCATTCTAAGATCTCTTGACTTTTAAGGTGTTTGTTGAGAAATCTGACATTGTTTGGATAGGGTGGCCTTTATCAGTTATATTTTTCTCTAATTGCTTTCTTTTTTTAAGCATGTTTGCTTTATTGTGCACTTTTAAAAATCATACAATGATTTAAAATATCTGCTTGACCATCAAGGCTTTATGGAAAACAATGAAAATTTTTTCACATCAATTGGCTATATACAAAAACAATGGATAATTTGCAGACAAATCTCTTTAGTCAGGAATATTCTGCAAAATATGTATTCTGTTTCACATCTGAATTTACCTAAAATCAGGTTTTAAAATACATCTTAAAAAATGTTAACACTTACAGGCCTAGAAGAATAATGCTTAAGGAATAACATGAATGCCTCTTGGGTCATTGGACTGGACTCCAGGGGTTCCACGGGCCTGAGTGGACTGCGCCCAGTGACCTTCATTCAACTAGGGGAGCCAGACCCACCAAAGGGGGAGCCAAGCTGGCATCGCACACCATGAGGTGAGTTCCAGAAAGCCAATGCAGACCCAGAAGGGTTTGGGACCATCTATCCTGGCGGCTGGGTGCCTGCCCAGCCCCCTTGGGTCATTAGACTAGGCTCCAGAGGTTCCACAGGCTTGAGTGGACTGCACCCAGTGACCTTCATTCAACCAGGGGAGCCAGGCCCACAGAAGGGGGAAGCAAGCTGATGCGGCGCCAAGAGGGAAAGCTTTGGAAAATTGCTGGAAACATGGAAATACAGAAAAGGATAAAAAGAAAGACACTAATTCAATCCCAAACCCCCAACCCCTCCCAAGAAATAAGAGCCATGTACATAGAAGAAAATACTACACATACACTGAAATGTATGAAATGATATCAACTGAAATAAAGAAGCAAGTACAGGAAGCTATGAGGAACACAAATCAGAAATATTCTCCCAGGTAAAAGAAGAAATGATAAAAGTAGTGAAAGAAATACTGAATGCATCCAACAAAGAGACAGCTAAACAATTAAAGGAATAAAGCAAAATGGTAGAATCCCTGAATGAACAGTTTAAGAGACAAACAGAATGCATTAAGCAGACTCAAAGAGATATACAGGAAATCAAAAACTCTAATGAAAGTTGCAAAAACCACCTCAACAAAAGTGAAGATAGAATCTCAGACCTCGAAGATTGCAGCTAGTGAACAGGAAAGGAAAGATATACTAACAATAACAAGAAATCAAGAAATAACAATTCAACAGCTGCAAGATGATGCAAAAAAAACAATATATGATTAATAGGGATAATAGAAAAAGAAGGGGAAAACACAAATGATATCAAGAGGCTATTTACAGAAGTAATAGCTGAAAACTTCCCAAACATGAATATGGCAACTGACATACAGATTACTGAGGCATATAGAACTCCAAATAGCCATAATCAAAACAAAACTACAGACATATAACTATCACCATCCCAGAAATCCAACATAAGAACAGAATATTAAAAACTGTTAGAAGAGACAGGTCACCTATAAAGGAAAGCCTATCAGAATCACGGCAGACTTCTCAACACAAACAATGAAGTCAAGAAGAGCATGAAGTGAAGTTTTTCAGATCCTTCAAGAAAACAATGTCCAACCAGACTGATGTACCCTGAAAAACTGTCCTTCAAAATGGATGGAGAAATAAGATACTTCCATGACGAAGAACAGCTGAAGAACTTCATGATCACCAAACCAAACCTGCAAAGAATACTGAAAGACATTCTAGATGCACATAGGAAAAAACCACTAAGCAAGACAGACAATTAAACAGAATGCAAAGCTAAGATACAACATCAGAAAGATAACATGTCAACAATAAACCAATATATGACAGTTATAACCATTAATGTAAATGGCCTCAATTCACCAATTAAAAGAAACAGACTGGCAGAATGGATCAAGAAACAACAGCCAACAATATACTGTCTACAAGAGACCCATCTAACACAAAAGGAAACTCATAGACTGAAAGTCAAAGGATGGAAAACAATACTCCATGCAAGAGGAACTCAAAAAAAAGTGGAGTAGCTATTCTGTTTGCAGACCATGTGAAATTCAAACCAAGAGTGGTCCAAAGAGACAAAGAAGGTCACTACATACTAGTTAGAGGAAAACTGCAAAAGGAAGAGATAACTATCTTAAATATATATGCAGCAAATTCCAGAGCGCCCAACTACACAAAAAAAGTATTACAGAAATGAAAAATCAAATGGGTATTAACAAAATTATAACAGGGAACTTTAACACACCATTGACACAAAGGGATAGAACAACTAGACAGAAAATCAGCAAAGAGAAAACAAAACTGAATCACACCTGTGACAAATGAATTTGATAGATGTATACAGAGTGTTCCATCCAACAACATCAGGATATACATTCTTCTCACCAGTACATGGGACCTTCTCTAAAATTGACCATATACCAATCCACAGAACATGTTTAAGTAAATGAAAAAAAATTGAAATTATTCCATGCACGTTATCAGATCATAGGGCCATGAAACTGGAAATTAATGATAAAAGTAACTGCAAAAACCCCACAAACACATGGAAATTAAATAATACACTCTTGAGCAATCACTGGGTCACAGAGGAAATTAAAGAAGAAATTTAACAATATCTACAAGCAAACAAAAATAGAAATACAGCTTACCGGAACCTGTGGGATGCAATGAAAGCAGTGCTCAGAGTAAAATGTATTGCACTGAGTTCCCACATTAGGAAAACAGAACAAACACAAATAAGCAACCTGGTGTTACACCTGAAACATCTAGAAAAAGAAGAGCAAGCCAAGCCCAAAGCCAAAAGAAGGGAGGAAATTATAAAGATCATAGCAGAAATTAATGCAATAGAGAGTAAGAAAACAATTCAAAAAATCAATGAATCAAAGAGATAGTAAAAACAAAGTTTTTATGGAAAATGAGATATTATAGCAGTCATTGTTCATCTTTGGTTATATGGTTCGGAATGTCTTGGAATACTTCCATTCTCTTGAGTTGTTTATTCTACTTTGTTATGTTTGACATTATTGTGTGTAAAGCTAAGCTCAACTATTTCAAAGAAAGAGACATTATGATAGTTACTGTTAATATCCAATTGTCTTGTTGTGAAGTGCTGTGTTGCTTACATTGTTCTGTCCTGATCTATTTATATCTGTCCTCTTTTGTTTTATTCTCTTTAAAATAAAAAATTAAATTTGTGACATCTTGATTAAAGGAAGCAAATTCTGGGACTAGAATATTTGTAGAAAAAAATCACTTAGTATACCTTCTCAGGCTTTCTAGATACTATGTCCATAGTCTTCCATACAGAAGGAGGACTATCAGAAATAATATATGGAATTTCACTTGGCCTATGTTTTATAAAAGATAAGTATAACATCTTAGTGGCAAAAATAAAAGTTCAAGATAATCTCCCTTAGAAAATTTTTAAAACATTAAATGTTGCCATAAATTAGTTTCTAAACTTGTGAAATGGCATAACACACATTTTGAGGCAAAGGATCCATTAAAAATATACTGCCATTTACACTTTTAATGTAATCTTACTGTGCTTTGAGTAGCTCTTTACATAAAGTCAAGAGGCCACTAAAAGTGATATCAAAAGAGTGGAAGTGGAAATATGCAAAGATTAAAGTAGAGAAATTATTATAAAACATGATTTTTCTAATGCCACAAAATTTTATATTTTGGTTCAGCATCACTTGGTTGCTGGAAGAGACTAGGAAATAAGTGAACTCTCCCAATGATCCTAGTTAAGATTCTTCATCAATCTTTGATTTGATGGCTCGTTCATGAAGGACTACTTACCCAGACTTCTTGGTAAGGGGTACTGCGCTGGGCTTACTATCTATTTTGCTGTGTTTGTTTCCCCAAGAACACTTATGAAAGACTAAGTATAAATTACATATTTTGGTTCAGTGCCGCAGGGTTGCTGGAAGAGACTAGGAAATAAGTGAACTCTCCCAATGATCCTAGTTAAGATTCTTAGTTAATCTGTGATTTGATGGCTTATTATGAAGGACTACTTACCCACATTTCTTGGTAAGGGGTACTGTGTTGAGCTTATTGTCTGTTTTGCTGTGTTTCCCCCAAGAACACTTAGAAAATATAAAGTGCCTCTCAAAGTTACCAAAACAAAGAACTCACAAGATTAAAAAGTAACCACCACAAAATCTATAAATGATTTCATTCCTAGCATTGTATCAATCATGATTGAGGTAGAGAATAAGGGTTTATAAAAACAAAACCCTAGTACTTTTATATATTTAAAGTTTTTTCCTCAGTTGCTCAAAAGGATCTTCAAATACTTCTCACTTTCCATCTCAGATTGTTCCTTCTCTTAGGCTTGTGCATGAAACTAAGACATCAGGGTAGTTAAAAACTTTAGGATTATTTTAATAGAAGGGACATTT